>VMDO01008869.1:0-80807 GCA_007922755.1 Pedetes capensis
CAAGTTAAAAAAAAAAAGCAATTATCAATTGCTCCTGAGGTTAAGCAGTTTTTGATATATTTATATTTCATTTTAATTTCCATTTCTGTGAAGTGTTTATTCATGTATTTAGCCACTTCTCTATTGGATTGCTTATTGTTTCCTTACAATTAAAACCACTATTTATATACTAAGGACATGAACTCTTTCTGTGATGAGTAGCAAACATCCCAGATCATTTTGTTTTTTTCTTAAATTTTATGAGGTTTTTGTTTTTGTTTTTGTTTCTAAATTGAAGTTAAAATGGTAATGTTTCCTTTTGGAATACTAAATTTTAGTTCCTGATTAGAAAAATCTTCTCCATTCAATGTGAAAACTACTACTATTACTACTGCACTATTACTACACACACACACACACACACACACACACACACACACACACACACTGGTCCTTCTATATTTGTGAGGCATTGGTTCCAGGGCATTCCCTACCCTACCCTTAGGCCGTCAAATCTCTTTTATGAAATGAGGTAGTATTTGCATATTACCTACACACATCCTAGCACATCCTCCAGGGCACTTTAAATCATCTCTAAATTACTTACAATACCTAATACAATGCAAATACTATGTAAATAATTGTTATGCTGCATTGTTGAGGGAGTATTGGCAAGAACAAAGTCTATACCTGTTCAATATGGATACATTTTTTAATGGAATCTTTTTGATCTACAGGTGATTGAATCCTTGAATATGGGGACACACACACACACACACACACACACACACACACACACACCGTAAACTCTTTGTTTAATAATTTGGAGGGGAACATTATGGGTACAGCTCAGTGCATGCTTAGCATGCACAAGACTCTAGGTCAAGTCCTCAGCACTGAAAAATATTTCCTGTGTAGTTTTTGCAGCAAACCAAATAAAAAAAATACACAATGTAAGATGAGAGAAATCTTTCTTCCCTGACTCCTTTCAACTCCCCAGAAGAAACAGAAGAATAAGGTATTTGTTCTGCTAGATTCGTTCCTGTGTGGATACACACACACACACACACACACACACACACACACACAGAGTTTAGTTTTATTTTTTTCATATAAATAAAAATTGGCTGATACTCATTGGCTGTTTTCACTTAGCAGTACCTAGTGAATATTCATCCAGGTCAGTATATGGAGAAGAACCTCATTCTTCCTATGTCTACATAGTAGCCAAAGGCATGACTATACTGTGATTTCATCATCAATTTTCCTATTAATACACATTCAGACTTTTCCAATTTTATTCTTTTATAAACCTTGCTACCAGCAGTGGATTTGATTTTATCTATATGCCAATGTTTCTCCTGGATAGAAAGCTCAGTAAAGTTTCTGGGACAAAGGGTCTGTGCATTTTAATTTATCTAGACATTGTGAATTGCCCTCCTGCCCCCTCAAAACTTCTATTGTATCAGTGTTCATATTAATAAAATCCTAACAGAGATAACCTAACTCCTCTCACTTTGGCCAGTACAATTTTCCTAGTCTGATATATGACATCTCAGAAAAAATGATATCTTATTGCTGCTCTAACTTTTCCCAATTCACTCTGAACTTGAGTATTTTTTCATTTTTATTAGCTACCTGTATCTCTTCTCTGAATAGTTTGTTGAGTTTTTCCCCTGAATTACTTGATTTTGCTCCCTGGCCTACAGAGGCTAGGTGTATTCTAGGATTAGGATTCTATTATAATGAATATTTTCTCCTGCACTGTCATTTCTTGTAACTGCTTTTCACCCTGTAGAAGCTTTTTATGCCTAGATATTCAAATATGTTATTTATTTTCCTTTAAACATTCTTCTGTTTTTCTTCAGTTTTTGGAGCTTTTTTTTACATTTAAATGTTAATCTATCTTGTGATTATTTTTGCATGCAGTATGATATAAATTACTTTACTCCATATAATGAGCTCATTGTCCAAAAGCCATGTCTTTAATAATTCCAGATTTCCTCCAACTAATTTGAGATATCATCTCTAAAACATTCCAAATCCCCAACAACATGCGGATTTGCTTCATAACTCTTGTATCAGCAGCATATAATTTTGGTTGCTATGGATTTATAATACACATTACTACATGGCAATGCAAGTTCCCTCTCCTCTCTCTCTCTCTCTCTCTCTCTCTCTCTCTCTCTCTCTCTCTCACACACACACACACACACACACACACACACACACGCACGCACGTGCATGACCTCCCTGTGTAGCCCAGGTTGACCTTGAACTTTCTATCCTCTGGATTCTACCTCAGCCTCCAGAGTGCTGGAATTACAGGTGGGTACCACCACACACTCCCCTCATTCTTTAACAGTTTTTCTTAACTACCTTCCTACTTGCAATTTTCCCAATAAACTGAAGAATGAATTTTCCATAAGCAATTTGTATAGTGATGCCATTATATTTGTGATTTTGGGCAGGAAGGACTTCCTCTCACACAAAGGGACTTCCTGGTACCAGGTAAGAAATGAAGTTAGAGAGGGCTTTCAGGGGGTATATGCAGAGAATTACCAGGAGGGTGTCATATTTGGGCCTGGAGGTTGGGAGCATAAGGCAACTATTATCTGGCTAAAGGGTCACCCCTCTCCCAACAAAAGGCTTTGGGGACAAAATTCACTCACTCCTTACCCCCACAACTTACCCTTCTTTGAGGAAACCTGAGGAGCAGCAGAACTCAGGACTCATTTCATTTACACTCTTCACTTTAACAGTGCCTGAAGGAGGCCCTGGAATGAAAAATGCCTCTCCTGGTGCTTCCCCAGTTCCATCCAGAAAAGGAGCAGTTCAGGGAAGATGGCCCTGTCATTAAGAATAGGACAGATTTTTCTGCAGAGACAATCCCAAATCTCAGAGGCTTAACTAAATACAAGAGCATTCTTTGCTCACACAATAAGGTCATTGCACGTGGACAGAAGCTCATCTTGCTACTCAGAAACCTCGGCTGATGACACACCATCTTCATCACTTTGTTCATGCTTCCAGGACCATCACAATAGGGAAAGAGTGAAATGGTCGTGTGCACATGCTGTGCTTATCAGGTTTTGGTTATTTGTGGGGAGAGACAATAATAGTCTCCTAATTTGTTTTATTATCTTCTCAGCACTCATCATTATCTTACCTATTTAAAATTTTTTATTGGAAATCAATTATTTTTATTTAAAAATAGATTCTTGCCAGACACAGTGATACACACTTATAATCCCAGCCACTCCCAGCGGCAGGAGGATTGCAAGTTCAAGGCCAGAGGCAGCCTGCTTAACTTAGTGAGACCCTGTCTCAAAAATAAAAAATAAAAAATGGGCTAGAGAGGCAGCCCAGTGGAAGAACATCTGCAAAGTGTGTGCAAGTCCCTGGGTTCCATCCCCAAGTACCTCAAAAATAAAAAAAAGATTCATTTATTTAAAAATAAATAATTTCAAATTTGTTATCTGTCTCCCCGCCCAACACAAGATGTATGGTTACAGAACCTTGTCTATTTTGCTCTTTTTTTATATCCCACGACCCTACAATGGTACTTGGCACATAGTAGATACTTATTAAATATATGCTGAGTGGTTGAACATATATGGCTGTTCTTATTTACATAAATAAGATAATACTGCACATACTATGTTAATTTCTTACACTTCATATCACTTCATGTAATTGTTGTCTCATTCTTTTTCATTGCTACAAGATATTTCATAGTATGAATTTATGATAATTTGTTCAGCCAGTACCCTTATGGGTAGCTGAGGATGCTTTTGAATTTTCAGCATTTTTAGCAATGTTACAATAAACATCATTGTTATACCTTATAGCACATGACCATGAATCTGTGTTTCCCTAAGACAATACTTACTAAAATAAATTGCTGGAGCAAAAGTTGTGTGCATCTTTAATTTTGAGAAACACGACCTCAAAAGTTGTAAAATGTATGGTCCTATCAATAGGATATGGGAGAGTGGATTTCCCTACAATGTATTATTGCTTTATTAGTCACATATTAATATCTTTTCCATCTCTTGGGCAATAATGGCTTTCCATTTTTCTTGAACTTGAATTATCCTGATTACTATGAAATGATGCCCATCTTTTCATACCTATATTGGTCATTTGGATGTGTCTTTCTGTGAATGAACTAAAAAATTGCTTGAGCATTTTTCTACTAGGCTATTTCCCTTTTTTAAAAGTTATTTATTGTGCTTGCTTAGCATGTGTGTATGAGGCCCTGGGTTCAATCCCCAACATCACAAAACGAAAGAAAAAGAACAGAAAAGAAAGAGGAAGGGGAAAAAAAAGGAACAAGAAAAAAAAATCATTATTTACAATTGTATTTTGTATCACTTGGATATTATTTCTTTGCCTCTTTTAAAAGTGTTTTTGTTACCAACCCCAGTGGTGCACACCTGTAATCCCAGCCATTTGGGAAACAGAGGCAGGAGGATCTCAAATTCAAGAGGCACCCTGCATAATTTAGTGAGCCCTGTCTTAAGATAAGAAAAACATTTTAGTTCAAATTTTTTAATTAAAAAAAATTAAAGATGCATATAACTTTTGCGCCAGCAATTTATTTTAGTAAATGTTTGTCTTAGAGACACACAGACTCGTGTGCTCTAAGGTATAACAATGATGTTTGTTGTAGCATTACTGGGATTACAAGCTACCTCACGTGGCTTTTCTCATACAAGTTTTCAGCTTTAAGATAGTCAGACTCATTTTTTCTATTTCTTTTACAGTCTCCAGTTTTCTATATTGCTTCAAAAGTTCCTAACAAGCCTAGGATTATAAAAAAATCTTACCGTATTTTCTCATAATGGCTTTAGCATTTTATACTCTAAGATTTGCTTTTAATCTAATTGAAATCTGTTATTTATGATATGAGAGAGGACTTTCATTTAATTTTATTCCAAATAGATAATTTGTGGTCACCAATCTACTTAAGTTTACTTATTGACGAACACAACCTGTCCCCATTTAAAATGTCTCTTTCCCAGAAGCTCAATCACTGTGTATACATGTGTTGAATAGTGTACCCTTCATTCTATTGCTTCCCAATAAAATGTTGTTTCAGTCTTTTGAGTACCATCTCCATTTCTGTTTTGTTGGTATCCCATTTATTTACGTACTATTTTAGCATAATGCAATTTTGAATTAAATACTTTAGCCTCCTCCTAAGCATGCTAAATCAGGGGTTTACTTTTTTTCTAGTAAACATTACAATAAGCACACAACTTTTGAAATGATAAATGTTTATTTCATGAAATTTTAAATCATCTTACAATCCACAAGCAGAATCAGAGGCACTTTGAGGAAGCACTATTGTATTCTTTCCACTAATAAATTTGTCCATTTCTGTAACAACACTGCAACTTTATGGCATATTTTGGGGGGGGTTAACTTTATATTTTGAAATAGTTATAGAGTGACAAGAGGTTGTAAGAATAGTACAGGAAGGTCCTATATATCCATCACCCAATTCAGCTTCTCCAGTTGGGAGCATCTTACATATCTATAGCACATTATCAAAGCCAGATTATTGACATGGACACAATAGAATTAATTGGACCATAGACCTTCCTCAGGTTTTACCCATTTCTCTTTGAACTCATTTTTATCTTTATATGTAGTTCCATGATATTCTCTCACATTTATAGATTCCTATAACCATGGTCACAATCAAAATATGGAACAATGTGTCACCCAAAAGGAGCTTCCTCATGCTATCCATTTAAGGTCACACCCTCTGTCTATCTCCAAACCCTGGCAACCACTGATCTGTTCTCTACTTACATAATATTGTCATTTTACTGTTATATAAATGGAACCAGTATAATTCCCTGAGTAAAATGTGTGTGCCAACAGTAATTCCTTTTTATTGCTGAGTAGCGTCCAATTGTATGATTGTCCCGCAGTTTATTTAGGGATTTCCCTGTTGAAGAACATCTCAGTCGTTTCCATTTGGGTGCTATTACAAAGAAAGCTACTATGCACATTTGTGTACAGGTTTTTGTGTGGATGTAAGATTTCATTTCTCTGGGATACATGCCCAGGAGTTCAGTTGCTAGGTTGTATGTTAAATATATATATTTAACTCTCTAAGAAACTACTAAGCTAAGTTTACAGAGTGCTGAGCCATTTTCCATTCCCATCAGCAAAGTATGAGAGATCCAGTGTCCCTGCATTTTCCCAAGTCTTTACCACTCTTTGCCTTCCTTCTTTCCCTCCCTCCCTCTCTTCTTTCCTTTCCTTTCCTTTCTTTTCTTCCTTGGTCCTTGCTTGTGTGTGTGCTTTTATTTACCCCTTTGTTGTTGTTGTTAGGTGCCCTCAAGTCAATCTAACTCATAGCAACCCTCTTAGGGTCTTCAGTGGCTGACTGTTTCAGGATTGCTTCAGGAGTGGATTGCTACATCTTTCTCCCATTTTGGCAGTGCTGGGGCTCAAACCGGGGTCCTCAGAGAGTGCAGCACACCACTCTACCAACTGAGCTAAACCCCAACCTCTATTTTTTAATTTTAGCTATTTTAATAGGTGTTTCTCGTTTTCAATTCTAATTTTCCTTTCACTAATGGTTAGTAATCTGGAACATATTTTCATGCACTTATTTGTATGGCATGTACTGGTATCTGTTAGTTAATCTGAGATTGTGACCCTGAAGGAAACAACTGGCCTTGGTCACTCCCTGAGGTGGCAGTGCCCCTCTGAGTTCTTACAGGAAGACAGAGTAAACCCATCTATGGCTTGACCTCATGGTGAGGAGCTCAGGCTCAGGGGCTTCAGGGTAGGCTCAGGGAGGCTGCCTTGGGGCAGGGTATGAAGCCTCCAGCACGAGGTATGCCAGTCCCTTCCTCCTATCCAGCCCTTCCAGGCATATTTCATCAAACCAGGGCCTTTGTAGATGGATTCTCTTGAGGTGTTGTAAGGAAGTTCTTAATCTGGTCTTACAATTGGGAATGATGGAACCAGAGCAAAGGGAACCAACCCCATTACAATGTCATCACAAATGTTACCCTTTTTTTTTTTTTTTTTTTGAATGTGAGAAGAATTGGAGCTGGGGAGCTTAAATTGTCCCAAGAGGCCTGTGGTTCCTACAGTAGTCCAAGAGCAAGGCCTTCATCCGTTTGATGTGCTGTACCCAGCGCCCAGGTAGGATCTGCCTTCAGTGGGTAGGGCAAGGAAGACTGCCTCTGAGCAATGACTACGTCCTCCATCTAGCCTCCCCTTCTCCTAAGGGTTGACTGTAAACATGAAGGTACTTGAGAACCTATCAGGGGCAGGACTTGTGAGCCAGGATCCCAGAGGAGCCAGGGTGCAGCTCAGAGGGTGAATACCCGCTGGCACAGGCAGGATCCCGGAAGAGTCAGCTCATGGGGTGGGGGACAGAGGGAGGGCTGAGGTTAACCTTCTGGGGCAAGACTTCTAAAAGCAGGACCACAGTCCCTGCAGATCACAAGGAACCTACTGGCAGCCATCAGGTCCCAAATACAGCTACTTTCATACGTTCTCCAGGGGAATGATGGGGACCCATCTAGAAGATTCCTTTTTTACCCACAGCTGAAGTCCTCTTCAGCTGTAACCTATCAACTGGATTATGAAGCATTGCTCAATTGAGTACTCATGAAGGAAAACAATGGTGTTTGTAGAATTTATTGTGTACACTGTCAGTCTGACAAAGTTATTTAAAATTCGTTTCTCTGTTTCCTCATTCACAAAATGGGAATGATAATAGTTCCGGTTTCATTGAGACATTAAGGAAATTAAAGTGCTTAAAACAGTGCCTGGCCCAGAAAAAGCATGGCAGAAACATCTGCTATTCTTAGGACAAAATGTGAGCAGTGTGGGCCATACAGCAATCGCCAGCCTTGCGCCCCCTGGTGGGAGTTGGATGCCTGTAGACAGCGAAGTTGCATCTATCCTGACTTCCTCAGGGCTCCGTGAGCTGGTTAGCTTTCCACCACCACTACTCTGTGTAATGGCAAATTACTGCTCACCTCGTCTCATCACTAGTAACGTCATTCATTGGGAGTGGTTTGGTAAATCCTGCAGGATACACTGCTGCTTATTTCCACAGTCGGATTTTTAACAACAGGTTCAGATTTCAAGTCAACAGTGTGTGTGGTTTAAGTATGGATCATCTGTACCTCTGTGGTTGAAGCTGATGTGTTAAAGCATCATCCTCTCCAAATATTTTACTTTTCTGAACACTTTGTGTTTTTCCCAAGTGGAGATAGGTGGTGAACATGGGCTGCAGGGTTTTCAGCCTCTCTTAAATGGTCTCCAAAATGTTGGCCATGCTGTGCATAGAGGACATCAGCTCAGAGGGCAGCATGGCTCTGCCATTCCGGTACATGGAGAATGGTGGATGTTCCCTCTCTAGTAGGCACTCCAGCAGCCTGGTGTGGTGGCAATTGTCCTTGGGCTCCTCCTGGGAATGCCAGCACCTCATTCTGTCCTCTGCACCAGACCAGATAACCTGCTTCTGGACCCTAGGAAGGTCTGTGGGGCAGAGGAGTCACCCATGTGCCTGTATGCATGCACACACACGTGTCCATAGCTTAGGACTCCGACCACACCCGATTCTAACCCATCTTCTCTTCTGTACTCGAGGACTTAAATTTTTTCCATTTGTTCCTTACTCTGCTAAGGAAATAGAATCCTAGCTGGGCCAGAGTGAGTCCTGTCTGCTCAGACCATGGTAGTAGACCTGACATTTGTACTGATCCCCATTCACACAGAATACCCATTAAATACAACGTCCTGCATTGGGTGGTTGAAGAGGCTGGGCCCAGAGAGGGTGAGCAACTTGTCAGAGGTCATACAAGCCAAGCCCAGGCCCGAGGAGCTCCCTGTTAGGCTCTTATCAACATGTTAGTGACCTAATGCAGCTATCAAGCTAACCCAGCTCCCATCATGGTCCCTGCAGATGCCAAGGGGACCATCCGGGAAATTGTCCTGCCCAAGGGCCTGGACCTGGACCGGCCCAAGAGGACCCGCACATCCTTCACTGCTGAGCAGCTGTACCGCCTGGAGATGGAGTTCCAGCGCTGCCAGTATGTGGTGGGCCGTGAGCGCACAGAACTGGCTCGCCAGTTGAACCTCTCCGAGACCCAGGTAAGAGGCCAGCCAAGGCCTCTCCACTCTGGTCCTGGCAGCCTGGGAATGAGGGTATAAGGCCAGGGGCTACTGCAGGGAGAACTGACTTTGGGGGCATTCAGACATGCGTGAGGAAAAGACTTGAAGCTACAGGTAAATCAGAGCAAGCAAACTTCACGTCAAAAAGAGAGTAAGGCCTGGCACAGTGAGGCATACCTGTAATCCCAGCACTCAGGGGAGCTAGGAGGGAGGAGGATCACAAATTTAAGGCTATATATAGGGAGACCCTAGAGAGAGAGAAAGAGAGAGAGAGAGAGAGAGAGAGAGAGAGAGAGGTGGGGGGAGGGTAAGTGCCAATGGTAGGGCCCTCAGGATACATCAGGCACCTTGGGTAGAATATGGGAAAAGGCTAGAGAAATAGGGGGCCTCTCAAGATTTAGGGAGTGGCTTGGGGGATGTCAGCAAGTAAGAGAAGCCTCCGGAAGGGATGGTAAGGAGTTGGCTTGCTAGGAACAAAGATTTTGGGGAAAGGCCAGGTACAATGGTGCAAACCTGTAGTCTCAGGTATTTGGGAGACTGAGGCCGGAGGGTCACTTGAGCCTAGGAGTTGGAGGCCAGGGCAACCCAGGGAGACCCCATGTCCAAATAAACAAACAAATATTCTGGAGCAAGATGAGGCATGACACAGACATGGCGTGATTGGGCTTACTTCCTCACCAAGGCCCTTTCCCACCCTGTCACTCTCCCTTCATCTCAGTGTGCTTTAGTCCCTATTGTGCAGAGGATGGCTCAGAACCCCTGCTTCACCCAAGAAGGGCTGGCGTTTTAAGAATAGTATGCTTAACCCTGAGAAAAAGCTTTCGTAAAATGAACAACCATCCTGTGTGAGTGGAGACACTTCAAGCTGGTACTGGAGCTACAAAGTGATGATAATACTACTACTTACTACTTACCTGTGCCAGGGATGTCGTGCTGTGCATATGTTAGTTAACTAATCCCTCCCAACAGCCATATGACATAGCCACCAATATCACCTCATTTTGCAAATGAATGGAGGGAGACTATGCCAAAGGTCACACAGCTAATAAGTCCCAGAGGTGGGATCTGGACAGGCCGACTGGCACTTTTTGGCTGCCTGTAACCTGAGCAACATCCCTTGATCTGTGAAACACAGAGACCCCTAGTATAGTTTCAGCTCTGGCAGTTTAATCTCATCCATGAAAATTAACCAATAGATGTCCTGCAACAACAGCCCTCTCCACGCTGCCCTGCTGTCCTTCCCGAGCCCCGGCCCTTCTTCCCTCTGCAGACTTCCTCCAGCTCAAGTCACACCAAGGGAGCACCGCCCAGCCCAGCCCTCAGGAGCGCTGGTGAGATGAGCCTGGGGTAAACCAAGAGCTATAAGGGTGGCAGAGAGCAGTGGCAGAAGGGAGCATTGAGAAGGAAGAGAGATGGAGAGGATGGGAAGCACCAGCTGTCCTGTGGGGTCACAGCATCTCCACCTGAACTTGATTTCCCTCTGCTGCTGACAGCTGATCCCTCCATCCAGTGGGGCATAGCCAGGGCCTGGGAAGGCAGGCCTATGCTCAGAGAGGAGGCTGCAGTGGCAGGACAGGCTGGAATTCCTGGGAAGTCAGGGAGACTCAGGCCTCAACCCTGAAGGCCAGGCAGAGTCACTACTTGCCTCTTCTCTGTCCTAATCCCCTTCTGTCCTAACCTCTCCCCTGAAAATGCTCTCTGGGAACCTCAGATGCCCAAGCCACCAGCCTCATCCCTCCCTTCCCTCAGCCTCCATCCTTGACCTTTGGAGGCCAACCTAGGCCTCTCCTCTTCCAGCAGACCTGAGCTAAGCCTCCTGGATCTCATCCCAAGGGACTTTTTCCACATGGCTTGACCCTCAAGGGTGTGTTTGTGTGTCTGCATGTTGTGGTGGCACCAACTAGTGTGCACTTCTCGAGGACAAGAGTGAATTTGAAGGCCATGTCCCCTCTTCAGGCCCCCTTGAGGAGCCCAGCACCTAGCTAGGCACAAAGTGAGCCCTTAGTTCTCAAGTTCTTACTGTTTATGCCCTCTGTTATAATTTGGCTCTGAAATGCCCCTGAAGGTCTCATGTGTGGAAGGCCTGGTCCTCAATGCAGGCGTGTTCAGAAATAGGGCTTTGGGGAAGTGATTAGATTATGCAGGCTCCAACCTCATCAAGGGATTTATTTGTTGATAGGTTCATAATTTGATGGGCTATAAATTTAGGAGGTGGTACCTAGTTGAAGGAAGTGAGTCCTTGGTGGAGAGCCACTAGGGACTGCATCTTGTCCCTAGCACCATTTTCTCTCCCTCTCTCTCTCTCTCTCTCTCCCCCTCCCTCTCTTTCTCTCTCTCTCTCCACCCCACCCCACCCCTTCCAGGCTGCCATGAGGTGAGCAGCTGGTGCTCTGCTCCACCACACCTTATCTGCCATGATGCTCTGCCTCATTATAGGCCCCTAGAAATGGGGCCAAGCGACCATGGACTGAAACCTCAGAAACTGAAGGTCAAAAGAAACTTTTCTTCCATTAAGTTGGTTTTGTCACAGGGATGAAACACTGGATAACACATCCTCCTTTCTCTTTCCCTGATCCTGGAGTTTTGCAATGGTATAAATAATGTACAGCTAATATTTATTACCCTGCAGCCATACCACTATGGTGTCCAATCCTGTCAGATCTTGGAAACTAAGCAGGGTCAGGCCTGGTTAGTACTTGGATGGGAGAGCACCTGGGAATACCAGGTGCTGTCGGCTTGGGAAAAGGACCCAGCAGCCCACTCCCAAAAAATAATCAGCCATGGAAAACACTATAAATAGCTAAGAAGCACTGACAGTAATGTTTAGTCTGTTGTACATAGGGTGCTATAAGTCAGACATCGACTAGACCTAACAATAACAACAACAACAACAATATTTATTGGGCTGGGGTTTAGCTCAATTGGTAGAGTGCTGCTCCACACTCTCTGAGGACCCAGGTTCAAGCCCCAGCACTGCAAAAACAGGAGAAGGACTTGGAAATCCACTCCCGAACCAGCTATTGAATATGCTATGAGGGTCACTATGAGTTGGACCCCACCCAACAACAACAACATTTATTGAGAGCTTCCCTCTCACCAGGTCCCCTTCTAAGAGCCTCACATATCCTAACTGCTTTAGTCCTCGACACAACCTTGAGGGGATCAGTGGGAGGTGTTTCTTGTAACAACAAATGTGGCATGGGTTCCAACACTATCACCAGCCAATTCTCCAGTTCTCTAGCACTAACTAGATGGCAAGCAATTTGATTCTGACACTAATACCCAAAGTTAGCACAAACCCCACAAGTCAAGAGGTCAGTCCTGCAGCACAGTGTCCCAGCAGATGCCAGTCACAAGATCCAGGAACTACCTGGGCTTCTGCCCAAGTGGCCCTGAATTTGGGGCCCTTCATATCGTCTTCCTGAGGTTTAGTAATTGGCCAGAATGATTCACAGAGCTCAGGAAGACCCTTCACTTACATGCTGATTTATTATGAAGGATACAAGTCAGGAATGGCTGAGAGAAAGAAATGCACTGGGCAAGGAAGGGGAAGTTGGGGGAGCTGCCATGCCTTCCCCATGCCCCACCCTCTCAGAACCTCTGCAGATTCACAGGACAGCTCTGTCTGCTTCCTCCTCCCCTACCCTATAAGCAAAAGGTTGGTCTTTCTGGGACCAGCCCCATCCTGAAACTGTGGTCTGGAAAGTCACCTCATTAGCATAAGTTAGGTGTGGCCCTAGGGCATCTTATAAATAACAAAAGACACATGCCTGTCACTCTGGATACTCCACGGCTTTAGGAGCTCTGTGCCAAGACCCAGGACCAAGGCCAAATGTTTTTTATTATACTACAATAGGTTTTTATTATTTCCACTTGAAATGGAAGGAAACTAAGGTACAGAAAAGTTAAAAAAAAACTTGCCCAAAATTTAAAGCAGGCACATACAGTTGCTCATTTAATCTTTAGGAAAGTTGGCTTTATAGAAAATATCATCCCTATTCAAGAAAACTGAGCCTCAGGGAGGTTAATTAAGGTTATTTAGGTTAATTAAGGTTATGTAAGGTTATTTACATCCATGTGTCTGTCAGCTTGTCATGATATAGGGACTTGTGTGTTGCTGTGATGCTGAAAGCTATACCACCGGTATTTCAGATACCAGCCGGGCCACTCATGGTGGGCAGGTTTCAGCTGAGCTTCCAGATTTAGACAGACTAAGGAGAAGAACACCGTAGCCCACCCCGGAAACAATTAGCCATTGAAAACCCTATGAATTGCAGAGAAACACTGTGAAACGTAGTGCCAGATAATGAGCTCCCTAGGCTAGAAGGCACTCAAAAGGCATCTGGGGAAAAGTTGACTCTTCAAAGTAGAGTCAACTCTAATAATGTGAATGCATTTCCAATTGCTGATGTGGCATGACTTAAAATGAGAAGAAACAGTGGCTGCAACCATGGGCACAAACATAAAAAGATCATGTGCGTGGCACAGTGTTGGAGAGTCGTTCATTCTCTTGTACTCAGAGGCGCTATGAGTTGTACCCAACTCAACAGCACCTAATAACAACAAAGGTTATTTAGCTGGAATTCCATGGGAGTCTGTTTTGTTGTTTCGTTTCATTTCATTTCATTTTGTTTGTTTGAGACAGGGTCTTGCTGTGTAGCCCAGGCTGGCCACAAACTCACTATGTAGCCCCCAGACAAGCCTCAAACAGGAGTTCCTCCAGCCTCAGCCTCCTGAGTGCTGGAATTAAAGGCATGTGCCACCACACTTGACTAGAATTCCAGAGAGTTCTTAGTATAGTCACCTACACACTTATTCAAAACTATTCTTTTTATTATTTCTTCTGCAGTACTGAGGGGCTGAACCAAGGTCATGTGCAGACTTTGCAAGCGTTCTACCACTGAGTTGCACCCATACACAGCCCATTTTTAACCTTGAGAGAGTCTCGCTAAATTACCCAGGCTGCCTCTGCCCTTGAATTCATAATCCTTCTGCCTCTACCTCCCAAGTTCCTGGGAATATAGGTGTGTGCCACCATGTCCAGCTTGTTCAAGAATATTCTTAAAGCCCATTGTGGTGGCACATCTATAGTCCTAGTTACTTGGGAGGCTGAGGCAGGAGGATTGCTTGAACCAGCCTGGATAACCTAGCAATACCCCATCTCAAATAAATATATTGAATGCTTACTATATACCAGGTACTGTTCTAAGGCACCGAGGATATAGTAGAGAACAACACAGACCAGGTACCTCTGGCTCTGTGCAGCTTACGTATATGGAGAGAAAGACAAACAGCATTTCACAGTGATAAGTGCTATGAGGGACATGAAATGAGGTGGTATAATGGAGACGCAGAGGAATTCTCTTACTGGGGTGGTCAGGGAAGGCCTCTTTGAGGAGATGACACTGATCTTAGACTCAAATGACAGGGAAGAAATGGCCAGAGGAGGAGCCAGAAGAGAAGTCAAGGCAGATGGGAACTGGGGAGATGGGACCTGGCACTGAATGCTCCAGAAGAGTCAGAAGACCAGTGTGGCTGGAGCTAGAGAGTATGAGGGTTAGTAGGTCAGGGCAGATCATGTCATACTTATAGCCCAGGGCAAGGCATTGAGTGAAGAGTGACATAACTGGTATTTTACAGAAGCCACTCTGGCTGCCATCCAGAGGAGGATCTCAGGAGACAAGAGTGTCCTGAGCACAGCAGTGGTAGAGGAGAGAAGAGGAATGATCTCAGACCTACTCCAATTTGGAGACACCACCTGCCAGGGCGTGCTTGGGGATTACATGCACAGGGCAAGGGAAAGGAAGGGGTCTAGGCTCAAGCATCTGGGTGGATGGTGAAGCCCATTACAGGCTGAAGAAGTTGTGAAGGAGCAGGACAGTAGGATCGTAATGAGGATGTCTTGATCTGTTAAGTTTTTGATCCACATGGAGATGTTAGGGAGGCAAGTCAGATTTGGAAGCGGGGTCTGTGCTTTCTTTGATTTATCTGAGAGTCTTTATCAGGGCTTTTTGGGGAAAAGGATAAGAGATTTTTTCAGGTGTGCTTGGATAATAAGGGATTAATTTGAAGAAGAAGAAGAAGAAGAAGAAGAAGAAGAAGAAGAAGAAGAGGAGGAGGAGGAGGAGGAGGAGGAGGAGGAAGAGGTTCAATCTTGTGGACTTTGAGAAGAGGAGCCAGGGTTGGGAGAGACTGGAAGTGGACAGTTCTTTTGGATCCAAGGCCTTCAGCATCCAGTGCTCTCAGACTTTGTCTGTCATGCTCCAATGAAGGCACAGCCCACTGCTCCCCAGGAGTTGGCTGCTCTCCCTGTCTGTCCCCTTGTGCTGCTACCCAGTGACTCTCACCCCTTCCTGGAAACCAAAGAAGGCCCAGACATGGTCCTACTTCACTCAGGTAGAGAAGACCTGGGGCCTGCCCAGGGCCCCTTCTCATTCCTAGTCTCTTCCATGTACCCACTTACACAGAGCCTGAGGGGACTGTTCAGGTAAACCAGAAACCCACCTGCTTTACTAGGTGTGCCCAACTGTGAGGCCCTTCCCTCGCCCCCCCCCCCACTGACAGGCTCTGCAGATGAAGGTCCCCTAGTATTAGCACAGTGAACACTACATAGTGCAGCCACCCTCTGCCCCTGACCTTTCCCAGCCCCATAACTGTGAGGCAGAGGAGGGTGCAAGGAGCAGGAGGAACCTTGCAGGACCCCTCTCTTGGAACTAACAATAAAACCCTTCAGCGACCCTCTGGGTGGCATGTGCTGAAAGCTCCTCTTACAACAGAGTCAGACAACATGCGTAGTCTCACTTAGGCCGATTCTCTTTGATTTGAGAAACCTGGTATGCTTTTCCACCATGCTTTGTTCAAAAAGGAAGTTTGGTGTCTGATTAAAGTAGCATTTTTCAAGGTATTGTCTGTGGAACTCAACGGGGGTTATCAATAAAATACAGACACCTGTACCACCCTCAGCCTAGAGATGCCTAGTTGGATTTCTAAGGAAGACCCCACAACCTATATATTTTTCCTGCTAGGTATAAGTAATGTATGAAAATGACAAGATAATGGTAAAAATTACCAAAGCTGATCAGCTGATAATAAGCACTATACTTCTTAAAAAAATTTCCATTTCTGCCAGGGACTTTACTGTGTCCATGATTATTAACCCATAGAGTCATCACAACAAACCTCTGAGGAGGGAATCTTATGATCCCCATTTTACTGATGGGAAAACAGAGGCACCAAGAAGTTAAGCAACTTGCCAATTGTTATCTAGCTAGTTGGAGGAAAACCAGAATTGAACCAGGTCTATCTGACCTTAAGTTCTGTGGTTGACTACTTCTACCAAAACACACTACCATAACACTTGCTGACCTGTCTGATTACTAGTATTTGAGAGCCAAGGGGGTGGAGATGGAGCATTCCTTACTCTTGTTTTTGCAGCACTTGGCCATGCCTGACATATATCAAATACTTGATATTTATGTGTTGTTTGAATGAATGACCTGAGTACCAGGGGCAGAGCAGGAAATAACAAATGATCTGGCCTCTGAGGAAGGAAAGGTGAGCAGCTGGCTCAGGCTTCCCCTCCCTTGGCTGGCCTGAAGGATTTTGGCAGGGACAGAAGCCAGGGAACAAGCTGAGGACAAACTGCCAAGTCCCAATACTGATAGGATCACCCATCAGCTTGGATAAGAGCCACTCCAGCCCTTTGGTAATTGTCTTCAGTGGAGTGTACATTGTCCCTGGCCCAGATGACTTCCTCCAGAGCAACAGAATAGATGGTACCTTCCTAACATGGGTTACAAAGCCTGAGGCCATCTTAAATACTTGGGTATCATTCATCTCAGATTCAGCATGTGGCCATGGTCACAGGAAGCAGTCTTTAGAAGATTAATGTCATTTCCAAATAAGCAATGAATCTGGGAATTGTTCAGTTGGTAGAGTGCTGCTCTGCACAATCTGAGGCCCTCAGTTGGATCCCCAGCACCACAAAAGTGGGAAGAGGACCTGGAAGCCCATTCCCAAAACAATCTCAAAACAATCAGCCACTGAAAACCCTAAGAACAGCAGAGAAGCACTGATATAGTGCTGGGCATAGCACAGTGTCGAGCAGTGTTTCGTTCTGTTGTACATAGAGTCACTATGAGTTGGACCCGACTCAATGGCACCTAACAAACAAAAATAAACCCAAAGAACATGATGGATAACGTCTGAGAAAATGCCTCCTCAGTCCTGGAAACCATTCCCCTTCCCAGGTGTACAGACTTTGGTCCCAGTGTGGCCCAGCAAGGGATCAGGGCATGAAGCCACCAAGCATTAGCTGAGTTCCAGGGAACCAAGATGGCAGCCTGCAGAAAGCCCACAGGAGAACACTGAAAAGCCACTTGTATCCCAGGAAGTGCACTGTATTCAGGATGGGATTATGGCCCTGCTGCCCTGTGGGGTTGGCTAGGAATGGCTACTGGAAGACTGTGACTGGACTAAGCTTTAAAGGACCAGCAACTTTGGATTTAACCCTGACAAGAGGTAGAACAGAAGACTTTCTGGAGGAAGAGGGATGAGTTCAGTGGGCTCTGAGCCTGCCGCTGCTCAGTTCGTCCCATTTGCTGACTCTCACGAACCAGCCCCCAAATGCTCTGAGATTGATGGGAGAAAGCAGAAGGACAGGTTTTCTCCCATCCTTGAAGGTGGCTACACTGAGGCATGTGGGAACCCCCCACGGAGCTGTCTAACAATACTAAAGCCTCTGTCCCACTCCCTGGCAATTCTGATGAAATAGGTTTGGGATGGGGCCTGGGCATAGGATTTAGAATGTGCCCAATAATTCTAATAGTGCAGCCAGGGTTGAGAATCCCTGACTTAGCCCACATATGACAACAGATGACATGCCAGGTCCCAGCCCCTACTGTGCCTGCCTTCTGCCTTGTCATGTCCCCTTCCAGGGCCCCCTTGCCCAGGAGACCCCCAGTCTACGCTCAGAGCTGTGGGAAGACAGGTGTGTGGGAGAGCACCTTCATGTACTTTGTCATTCTGCATTGGTCACGCCTCTTTTTACTGCCACTCCCTTGCACCTAATTGCCCTTTTTTCTGGGAGTGGGTTGATGAGTCACCCTGCTAAATCCTCAGCTTCCCAAGGGCAGGAACTGCAACCTCCATGCTGTCAGCTCCTTCACTCATGGCCACAGGAGGGGCTGGACCTCTGAAGCCAGAGGGAGCCAGCGAGGCCTCCCTGTCCTTTTCCTTCAGGTTCCTCCAACCCATGGTTCCTACTCTTCCCGCTGACATACACTGCACCAGCTGCAGGGAAGAACTCTTGGGACCGGACCTGAGTCCAGGTGCTCCAATAGTGGACCAGTGATACGACCTGACATTTCCTGGAGTGAAAGCTGGTCTCTCCTTCCAGGAGGTACTTCCAGTGCCTACCAAGGATTTTTTGGAGCCCCCGCCTTGCCTTTTGTGGGGCAAATGCTCCCTCCCTCTCAGAGATGGGAGGAAATGGGTTGTCACCATCAGATCTGTGGCTCCAACTCCCAGCCTCCTTCCCATACAGAGAAGGAAGGGGGTCAGGGCACTGGGCAGTGTGGAGGGCTAAATGCACTCTTCTCTGAGGCGTGGAAAAACTTTCTGCCCTTTGTTATGGGCTCTCTTTAGAATGTGGGGTACTCATCACCTCTACATCCTGAGCTCTGAGTGTGTGGTTGTCAGAAGTCCCCCTGACTATCCTGCCACATCACCTCCCACTTGGTATCATGTTGAGAAGTTTGGCCTTTACAGAGCATGGGGAGGGAGAGGCTGCTGGGAAGGTCAAACAGAAGAATGGCAAGACTGGTTAGAAAGAGCTCCCTCCTGAGGCATGGGGGGCGAGGGCTGGAGGCAGTGATGGGACTGTCAGGGCACCCTGCGCCTGCTTCAGGCTCCACATTTGAGAGGGCCCTGCTTTGGCCTCCTCTGGTCATGTCCCTCCCTACAGGGTGAGAACTGTACAAAGCCAAGAGGTTGTGCTGTTCAGAGGGTGTGTCCTCCAGGAGTTGGCACCCACCTAGCCATCCCCCCCAACCCAGATATCCAGGATTCCAGAATTTTCTGCCAAGTGACACTTAGTGCCTGCCTGGGACTCTCCTGAGTCAGTCATCCCAAGGGCAGACGTTCAGAACTCCAGCCCCAAGAAATGCCCTCAAGAGACTGTTTGCAGTGTGAACAGACAGGAACCCACACACGTGTCAGAGCCAGGGTGGGCCATGAGCCAAAGGCTTCCATTTTGCCTCTTGTCACTGCAGATGTTAGAGTTTGGATCTGGGGCAAAGAAATCTTTAGAGCCCTGGCTTTCTTACCTTGGAATCACTGACGAGCTGCAGAAACTGCTACACAAGGGCCTGCATCCCAGCCATCCCAGTTCTGAGCTGAGCAGCTGAACTAGCAGTGAGTCAGGGTTATAAGCTCCCCAGGTAGCTCTCATGGGCAGTGCTGCCATAGAGATGGCTGCTACGTCCAGGTTGGAGTGGACAAGAGAGGAGAGGAAGATCCACACTGGGAGTCAGGAGTGGGCCTGGGCGCATGCAGATGCCATCATGGAAGAGGGAATGAGAAGAGGCTGCTGTTTGGTGGAGTCAACCTGAGCTGTATCTGTGCACATGGAGTTCGGGGTGCTTTTGAGACATCCATGGGGTGAAATCTAGCAGGTGCTTGAGGGCACAGCCTGGACCTCAGTTCAGAAGCCAGGGCTGGAGGCAGAGGTGGGAACTACCAGCCTGCACCTGTCAGCTCACCACCACTGTGGCAGAGAAACCAACTGAGGCAAGCTTACAGAAGAAGAGCTACTTGGAGGGGCTTGCAATTAGAGGATTTTAGTTCACAGAGGTAGAAGGCATGGCAGCAGGGGAGGCATGGCAGAGACCAGGGCTGACAACACTACATCTTTGTGATTAGGAAGCAGAATGCTTACCAGAATCTGGTAAGCCTACCAGGTCTGGGTAAAAGCCTCAAAGGCCTGGCCCCCAGAGACTCATTTCTGCCAACCCAGATCGTGTCTCCCAAGCTTCCATAATCTTCCAGGGCAACACCACCAGCTAAAGACCCAGTGTCCAAACACATTATATTAGTGGGACATCTGGATCCAAACCATTCCAGGGCCTGCATAATCAGTGGCTGAGGCTGTGAATTTAGCTAAGAGCAGAGAATGTGAAGGCCAAGAGGGGACCTTGTGAACCGCAAACCCTACCCTCTATCCGTTCCTTCATCCTAGGCCAGACTCAGCTTTAAAAATGAAGGGTGCCCAGAGTTTGGGGAAGAGGGGCCTCGATCAGTTCCTCAGAGCAGACTGGATGTGGGGAGACCTCAATGACAATCTGCTCTTCTTTCTCCCCTCGCTCCCCTCCTTGTGCTCTGGTCCCCTACCCCTGCCCACCACCTCTGCCCTGCTCTGTACACCTCCCTTCTTTTCTCCTCCCACCTGCCCACTTTGCTCTGCCTGTCCCCTCTTTCCTCCTGACACCCTCTACGTCCCCCTCTGCCCCAAGGTGAAGGTCTGGTTCCAGAACCGCCGCACCAAGCAGAAGAAAGACCAGAGCAGAGACCTGGAGAAGCAGGCGTCCTCCTCCGCCTCCGAGGCCTTCGCCACCTCCAACATTCTTCGACTTCTGGAGCAGGGCCGGCTGCTGTCTGTACCCAGGGCCCCCAGCCTCCTTGCACTGACCCCTGGTGTGCCAGGCCTGCCTGCTGGCCACAGGGGCACCTCCTTAAGTGACTCCAGGAACTCCTCTCCACGGCTCAACCCGCTGCCCTCGGCCTTGGCTTCCCCTGCACTGCCACCCCCGCTGCCAGCTGTCTGCTTTGCCACAGCTCCGCTCCTGGACTTGCCTGCCAGCTACGAACTGGGCTCCTCAGCCTTCGAGCCCTACAGCCGGCTAGAACGGAAAGTAGGCAGCCCTGGTGGCGGCTGCAAGAAAGCTGACACTTAAGACTCCCACCCCTGTGTGACACTGAGTCCCCAAGCACAGCACTGCCCTGTCCTCTGGCCCCAGTGGACTGCACTGAGCAGACCCCAACAAGGAGGGGTGGTGGCCATGCACCCCTCCCCACCTGCCCCCAGCTCAGAGACTCGACCACATGGCCTTGGTCCCGCCGCTCGTGTGTGTGAGTGCAGTGTGTGGGGGAGTCTCTCACTGAAATAAAGGAAATGATGAGAAGGAGGGAAACGGTCCCCACAGAACCACCTCACTCCCTTCTGTCCCTGTTCTTGCTGTGTAGGAAAATGGGCTAGAAGTAAGGGGGACCTCAAATGTGAGGAGATCCAGCAGCTCTGGTATCCATGGGTTGGGGCAGCCCCTTCCCAGGTACCCCAAGGCACCAGGGAACATCAAGTGCTTTCTTTGGCACCTGGGCAAACTCATCTTTCAAACTTCAAAACACTGGATGGAGGAGGAGCTCACCTTTAAGAGAGTTAGCCATGTAAGATGAGGCCTGATCCCAGAGAGGGACAGGGAGCACCAA
The DNA here is from genome assembly GCA_007922755.1 of Pedetes capensis. Classification (NCBI taxonomy): domain Eukaryota; kingdom Metazoa; phylum Chordata; class Mammalia; order Rodentia; family Pedetidae; genus Pedetes; species Pedetes capensis. The sequence continues at coordinate 21,625 of VMDO01008869.1, forward strand.
AGGTGAGCGCAGGCAAGACCCCGCGTTTAGTGAGGGCTCACCCTTTGCAAACACTGCAACTCAAAAGCACTCAAAAAGTGCTTTTTGAAGCACTCAAAAAGTAGGTTTTTTGCTCAAGTCCTTTTCATTTAGCTTTTATTTTGCAATAATTGTAGACTTACAAAGAAGGTGCAAAGATAAGGCAGAGGAGTCCCTTCACCTACTTCCTCTCAATGGTTGCGTCTTCCATAACTAATATAGCAAACCAGGAAACCAACATTGACACCTTGGGCTTGGTTCTGCCATTTCATCGCCTGCATCAACTCATAGAACCATCAGGAGGCAAAACAGTTCCTTCACCACAAAGACCTGAGTTTAGAAGGAGGCATGGCAGTGACAAGGGCACACCTTTCCCCCTTCCCCACCCCATGACCACTCCACCTTGCTCAGCACATGTATGCTGCACTCTGCTAGCCCTGGGGAAAGCACACTGTGTTAGCTGCCTGGCATGAAGCAGGTTCTGGGAAGCAGTGATGAGGTCCTAGGTGGAGCACAGGCTAGGCTGTGAGCACAGCCTGGTTCAAAAGCCCAAATATTTAGATAAGCACTACATGGGCCTGTATTTGGTCTTTCTGTCCTGGGCTGAGAATGTCAGGGCAGGCCTGCTCACTGTATGAGAGCCTAGAGGTGCACATAAAAGATAATCAGGGTCATAGGATCAGACCAAGAGACCAGCCCTGATTCTCAGGTTCTCAATAGCCTGAGACACAAAGGCTTATGGAGACCCTGACGGATGGTAGAGACAGGCTTAAGTCATGGGACTCACAGTCCAGAGGCAGACACAGGAGAGGCCTGTCCTAACGGAGACCAGATGCATGGTGAATCCGGGGTGCTAAGAATCTTGGGAATGCTTCTTGTAGGAGGTGGCATAGAAGCTGGCCAGTAGATGAAAAAAGGTGATGATAGAATTGGGGGTAAATATCCAGGTATAGACAGGGCAGCAGTACAGAGTGAGGGCAGGTTGGGAGCACAGCCTTCCAGAAATCAGGCATGGGGAAGAGACTAGGGAGAGGGGTGAGGGGCACCAGCAGTTTCAAGAGAAGAGCTGGAGTTGCAGTCATTGCAGGTTGTGGGCAGATGTGCAGCCAAGCACAAAGGATAGAGAAGGCCATCTTCCCCTCTGCCCTCTTCATGGCCAGTCTCCAGCTCCCAGGTAGCTGGCCACATCCAAGGTCTGCCCAGCATTCACATGGGGAAAGCTTCAGATCTGGGCTCCACTCAGCCCCACCCCAGGCTTCCCTGTTTACAGTCAACCTGAGAGGGGAGTGGAAAGGAGCGGGAGGAGAGGGAAGGAAGGGGAGGGGTGGCTCCAGGCGCAAGCTGGGCAGTCCACTCCTGCTCCAGCTGGCCCTGCATTCCTCTAGCTGCTGTCAGCTCGCTCAGGCATTGGCTCTGAGGCCACCACACACCATGGCCATGAAGGTAGACAGCAGGCCTGGGGGGCTCCCTGGCAATGTCTGTGACCTAGGCCCAGCCCGCCAGCATATGCAGGCAGTCACCCGAAACTACATCACCCACCCCCACATCAGTGAGTATGAGCACCCAGTGCGTGAGGCTGGGATGGGAGCTGGGGTGGGCTGCTGGGACCCCTGCTTCTTGCCTCAGAAAAAGAGCACAGAGACCTGGGGGGACCAGGAGACTCTTGGTCCAGTGGGAGCCATTCAGTGGGGTGGCCAGCACAAGGGGCACCTCTGCAGGTGGAGGGGTGGAGGTGTCCCCAGAGGAGAGGGCTGAGGAGTAGCTGTCATTACCTTGATCCTTTCTAAGACCACAAATCCTGAAAGGGTCCCCAGCCGACTGCCCCTGAGAGAGAAAGAGAAAGACAGCCCATGTGTGTCTGCTCCCAGGTGAGCCCGTGTATGAGGAGTGGGCTGGAACACTCAGTGTGAGGATGTGTATGGTCAAGGGTACCTGGGGTGATGTGTGTGGCATTGTAGAGTATGACGGCATCCTCAGCCTGAAGAAGCAGGTGCCCATGTGTCCTGCCCATGGTGCCTCCTAGGGGAGGGTGTGTGTGTGCCTGGTGGGGGGGTCTGACCTTCACTTGTGGAGAGGAGATGCATGTGCACCTGTACCCACAGGGTGGAAGTGAGCATGTCTGTCCATGCATGGATGCGTGTGTGTGTGTGTTCGAGGAGAGAGCACCTGTGAATTTGTGCCCCGGTGAAGTAGCATGTCTGAGTGTCGCAGTGTCCGTGTCCACCCAGGGTAAGGGCACATGTCAGGTGTACCAGCATATATGTGCCCTTGCCACGTTCTCCATAAGGTAGCCCTGTGTGGGGCTCCTGTGCCTATTCTGCAGGGGTGGACCACGTCCAGATGTCTGCAGCCGAAAACCTGGCAAGGTCCACAGGACCTAAGAGGAATCTCCTCATCCCCCCAATCTCCTTGTCCAAGGTCACTCTCCCTGGCCTGGCAAGTTCTCAGGCCGCCCAGCTCACTGGAGTAAACCAGCCTGTCTGGCCTCAGCTAAGCAGAGCCAGAGGCTCCTACCTTGGTGTGGAAGGGGAGGCGAAACAACCCCCTCTTCTCCCAGCCTCCCCCTTTTCCTCTCTGTGCCATAGAGGAGGTGGAGTGAACGGAGAGGGCAACTGAGCGTGCAGGCCAGGGGCACCCTGAGCAAAGCAGAGCCAGAGTGTGGGGGCATCTGCTGAGGCGGAGACAGGTGCTGAAGGCGGGGCACATTCCAGTTAGGCAGAAACGTGGTAGTGTCAGGTTTCTCAAGGAGGCCAGCACACTCTGCCCTATTCGAGGTGGGGGCAGGATAGGAGTCCAGTTTCCCCTAGGCCAAAGCCGCGATCACCAAGGCACAAAATGGTAAGTGACAAGGACTCTATCATATCCAGAGCTCAGGCCTGGGGCTGGAGCTGGGGAGTCTAACTCCCGTGATGACCATCCCAGCATGTCAGGCCTCCCCACCTGTGGGCTCAGGACAGCTGCTGGCCTGGGTGGGGTATGGGGTCTGGAGCTACAGGCTCTGCTTCCCTTCTCCTGGAATGTGTCCTTGCAAGGATCCTGCAGGGACAACCTTACCCCACCCTCCTCTTCCTCTAGGCAGGAAGGCTCAGGCCAGGGGCTGCTGCTAGTCAGTTCCCTCCTAGCTAGCTCCTTATTTACAGTCAACACCCTGGAGGTTCTGACCCCAGCTGGAACCCAGGGCAGCAGTGCCCCCCCATATTTGCAGGTCCCTTATGGTGGCTCCCTGTGGCCCCTGCCCAGGTAAATATGTTCATACTCCACAGCTGACCCAGAGCAAAGAGCAGCACAGGGTGTCCTCCAGGGTACACCAGGGACCAGCCCAGCTCACCCTGACACCCTCCCACCTGAGTCAGCCTTGACTGCTACATCGATTCTGTGGTGCAAGGTCTGCAGGGTCTCCTGTCCCCTGTCTCCTCCTCAAGTGACTGGAGGGTTTTTGGAGACTTCCCAGAGCTGCCATTGGGAGACTAGTGGCAGAAGTCATATCCCTCTCTGCCCTCCCCTCCTACCTGGCTTCTTCCCTGGGCCTCTAAGCATTCTCCCAGCTACAGAACCCTGGAGACAGAGCCCAAGAGGAGGGCTGGGGGACCAGAGGGTCAGGGGTGCCTGGACTTGGGGGGAGGTGTGGCCAGCACAGTTTGAGAAACCTTCTACTCCCAGAGGAGGTGGATGTCACAGCTGAGGCCAGGAGGGTGACTTCACTGAAGTGGCAAAGGGAGAGATCAGGCCAGAAATCAGCAGGGTAGAGTCAGGATGGGGAGTGAATCCTGGCAATATCCACCTTGGGAAAGAAGGGGGTCCCTTTTGCCCCACAAAGCTAGAGTTGTTACCCAAGGGCTTTGGATTGTTCAGGGAGGAGAGGGCATGGGGCTTCATTTGGTTGTTCGTTCAGGGTCACTGAGGCAGAAGATGCTGGGGCGAGATGGAGAAGCAGCCTGAACAAAGGTTGGGAAGGACCAGCTGGCATCCTGGTTGTAGGGACAGAGCCAGGTCAGATCACCCAGGGGCCTGAGTGCCAAGCAACTGGCTTTTCTGCTCCACCTGTTTCCTCAACCCAAATGGGAGGAAGTTACCAGAGAGTCCCATCCAGCAAGGTCTGGGGCTGATTCTAAGACCTCCAGCTTCCAGCCCTTGCCTGTCCTCCCCTAATCCTTCCAGCTTAGCCTGGGGAGGAGGTGCAGGACCTGCTGCCCCGGGCCTGCCCCCACCCTGGCCTCACGCATGGGTGCCTGCCTCAGCCTGCTCCGGAGACGCTGCAGGTGTGGATGGGCTGTCGCTAATTAGTGGGCCTCCTAGGAGTCCCGCTGGGCCTTTGACAAGGAAGGCGGTGGGAGGGTGGGGGTAGGGAGTTGCTCTTCCAGCCGGCAGCCCAAAGTGCAACCCGAAGTGTCAGCTAGGACAATGGAGAGGGGGTGGGCAGAGCAGCTGGGGGGAGTGTCTGCTAAGTCTCAGGAAGACCTATTGAGGCAGTGCCCCTCAGGTCATCCGAGCCAGCTCTCCGCCAACAGCTCTGCATCCCCCTTCCCTCTCCAGGGTCAAGGGGGACATCCCCTGGTTGGGTTATGGCCATAATCCCTGAGTGCCAGAGGATACTGTCCTAAATTATGGTATGTCCTAGGAGAAATCAGTCAAATTTATGGGCCTCAGCAGGGCCAGGGGAGAGGGTGTGCAAACAAATGGCCTGATACCTGCCAAGGATGTCTTTGCTACTCAGCCACCACTTTGGCTGTGTGCAAATTGAACAGCTCTAAGAAAAGATCTGGTCTTGTGTCGGGGGAGGAGCACAATTCCTCCAGGTGCCAGTCTGTGGGGCTGTGGGGCTTCAGGGGGAGAGGTGAGGAGGTCTGCTGGAGGCCATTGATGCTGTAAGTAGTTCAGTGCTGAACAGAAGCAGGCACGTGACTGGGTTTTCTTCGATGAAGGCTCCAGGCGGGGAGCCATGTCTTCCTCCAGCCACTCTGAACCCTGCCTGCAGCCAGGCAGGACATCAGGCTTGGGCTGCTGCAGCCTGGGAGGGCAGCTTCCAGGTGAGGCTGGTGCACTGAGATAGGGACTTAGAAACCTCAGCCACTGCCAGGTCCCTTGTGGCCTGGGCTAGGGGGACGCATTGACCTCCCACCCTGACTCCCATTAACAGCTGCCCCTGGTCTCCTTCCAGAGCTGTCTTTCCTCCTTAGGGAGGGGTGTGGATCCTCTAATCCTGAAATGTCCATCACCATGCCCCTGGCACCCCCCAGATGGAGCAACTGGATGTCAGGGTTAATGGGGATTTCATATGCCCGAGGCTGTGAAGGGAGAAAGTTCAAAGACTGTCTCCAGAGGTGGTGGAATTGGAAGTGATTCCCTGGAGCTTTCTGGCTGTGGGGAGGGTGGGTTGGGGGGCCTTCCCCTCCCACACCTCTCTGCTCTGGCCCACCCACCCTGTGCCCTTTCACCTCTGGTTCACTGCTTTCTTCCCCCATCTCAGCCTTTAGGCAGGACTGGAATTTTCTGTGTATGGGGCCTTCAAGATGCCAGCTCTTCCTGAGGCTTAAGCATGTGGGCCTCTGTGCCCTGGTCCATCGCTTGGTAATACAGGCCATTTTCCTGTCCTGCCTCTGTTGGAATCACCTGTTCCACTCCATCTGCACAGTCCTCAAAACCCAGGCAATTTAATCAAAACTTTGTGTGGGCAGGAGGGTCATATGGCTGCTTGATGGGTGTTTCCTGAGGGGAAGGAGTTGTCCCAGCATCTGTCCCCCACACTCCATCCTTGGAGGACTCTCTGTTGTCACAGGAAACAGGCAGGAGCTAGAGGCATATCCCCTCAGGCTGGGCAACAGGACCCTCATTTGGTTCGGGGGCTAGGAAGGTGGTTCTGATGTGGGACACAGGGAATGAGCTGATGGAACTAGTTAATACCTCCCATCATTCATCCCACAAGTGTTTTCTGAGTGCCTGCCCAGGGCTGGGACTATTCAGAGAGCAGGACGTCCCTGCTCTCATGGAATCCATATACCTTCCTGCACCCAGAAGCCAGCCTGTGCATGTCACCACACTGCCCTCTCTGTTCCCAAGGCACCAAGTGAGAAGTTCTTTCACCTCTGCCCCACATGCTGGCTAGAGAGCTCCCCTTGATTCAGGGCTCCCCTGGGAAGGCCCTTTCCCACAAGATGCATCCTTCCCTGGGCACCCCGTCTGGTCTGGTCACCAGACACATCTCACCCATCCTGTTCTTCCCCCTCTATTTTCTCTCTGTCAGATCTTCTAGACTTTAGGCTTCAAGTTAGAGTTGCCTGGTTTATTTGCCTAACCTGGTACACAGAAGGCACTCAATAGGTATGACAGAAGAACTTGCAGAAAGGAAGTGGGAGGGAAAGGGAGCCAGAAGGAAGGAGGAGCCAAGCCCAAGCTGTCAGGTGTCACAGGGGGATGTTGAGGGTGTCTTCCAAAGAGCCTGAGTAGTAGTCTGGAGAGGGACAAGAGGAGAGGGCAAGGTGGGCTCCAGTGGAATGTAGCAATCCAGAGGCCTACAGTGGTTTAGACAGAAGTCAGGTCACGGGGCCAGAATGGAGGAGCTAAGGAGAGGGTAGAAGGCAGAAAGAAGCCAGGCCTTGGAGGCCATGCTTTCGAGTAGGCGAGTAGGCGCTGGGGAAGGATTGGGGCTGAGTCTGGATTGAGGGAGTGAGTCTGAAGATAGGAGACACCAGAGCCTGCTTGATGGGAAGACTGGGGTGGGGCAGGCGCTGGGCCTTTGCCGTAGGAGGAATTGTCGGGAAGGCCTGGATCCTGGTGCAGGGAGGGACTTGGCTAAGGTGGAGGTTGGCGTTCCTTCATGGGAACAGGGAGAAAGTAGAAAGGGCAGCCAAGCATACTGGGTCTATAGGTAAATTCAGGGCAGAGAATTGAGTCCAGCTCTGGGCCAAGGTCCAGGTCAACAGGATCTCCTCAGGCTCCCCTTGGGCCCTGAATTTTGCAAACAGTCCTTACTAGGAGGGTTCTAGCACAGCCCTGGGCAAAAATCACCTTGTTCTGACCATCTTCCTATCCGTGTCCTGTGAAAGGAGCTTGTTGTTGTTGTTGTTGTTGTTAGGTGCCATTGAGTCAAATCTGACTCATAGTGACCCTCATAGGGTTTTCAGTGCCTGATTGTTTTGAGAGTGGAGTGCCACATTCTTCTCCTGGTTTTACAGTGCTGGGGCTCAAACCTGTGTCCTCAGGAAATATGGAGCAGTGCTCTACCAAATGAGCTAAAAGATCAGATAAAAGGGATCTGACCACACAGGCCCCAACCAGGGAGGGTTATGGACAGCAGCCTTGGGTGCCCCTCGGCATAGGGTAGCTTGGGACCGGGCATGCTCAGAGAGCTGAGAGCCAGTATGGACCAATGGGAAACTAAGGTGTGACCACAAGCATGCCCTGACCTGGGTCAGGCTTTCTTCCTCGGGGCCCATTTTCCTGCCCTCCCCTCAGAGGCCTATGAGTGAACCAGCTCCCACATAGCACCCCAGTCATCTGCCCTTGACTGTGTCATTTGGTACAGCACAAGAACCCCAGGGAAAGGTTGGGGTGTGCCATTGCTACTGGCAATAGACCATCCCAGGGTACCTCGATGGTCCCGCAGTACCAAAGCTGCCAGTCCATGGCGGCTTCCCCTGGGGCCCCTGCCACAGGAAGTAGGAAGTTTCTTGATATCTAACTTAATCCCACCCTTTAAACTGAGTTCATTTCCCATTTGTGGGTCTCTCTAGCCCTTAGGCCTGTGAATCGTTCTACCACAAACACTCCCTTCCCCTTGGGGCACTGAGTGACCTGAGGGGTCCAGCAGCCTCCCCAGGAGAACCTGGCCAGGGCCTGGTGGTCAGAGCAGAGGCCTTGTCTTGTTTCTCTCAGGGAAACCTACATGCGCCCCCTCTCCCCCGAGCAGCCCTCCATCAGTGTAGGGTGAAGGAGGGAAATCCCTAGTGAGGGGCCAAGGAAGGCACTCCTCAACACAGCTGGGGCCCAAAAGCTTTGGGAAAATGTTGTGAGTCAGAGGAGAGGGCCAGGGTTGGGTGGGGTTGGGGCCAGAGGGGAAGCCGCACTGGGAGAAGGGTCTTGGTAGGGGCTGGGGAGGCCTCTGAGGAGGCCTCTGCCCTCACTGCCCTCCCCCAGGCTTCTGCAGGTGTCCAAGGCAGCGGGGGCCCTGCAGGCAGGGGCATGACCCTTACAGCAATGGTGGCTGGCCCTGTCACAGCTAATGACCCTGATGGCCCAGGCTGGGCTGGAGGTGGTGGTGCATGGAGGGAGGGAGGCAGAGGACGCCTGTGTGTGTGTGTCTGTGTGTGTGTGTCCGTGTGTGTATCTCTGTGTGTGTCCCAGAGGCAGAGCAGGGCAGAGGTGGGGGTTGAAGGTAAGACCCTCTTCCATCCCACCCCTCCCCAGCATACAGGACCGTGTGCAGCGTGAATGGGCCCCTGGTGGTGCTGGACCAGGTGAAGGTAAGACTCTTCTGCTGCTTCCCTGGTCCCGAGGCCAAATCCCCTTGCAGGGTTTCATCTTCTCCTGGATGGCCCAGGGGACCTGCCCTGCCCTTTCCAATCCTTGTCACCCACTCCCACATCCTCCTTCTCCACCTATGTCCCTAGCCACTCCAAGTTTCCTCTTCCTGTCTCGTCAATGGGGGCTGTAGAAATCACGAACACCCCGCTAAGGTTGCTCTGGGCCCCATAGAGGGTTGTTCTGGGCCAGATGCTGGCCATCTGGGCCTGCTGTGCTTGTTTTCTTCAATGGCAGAGTGGCTATATCTGATTCCCTCGAAGGCTGGGCTCTCCCCACCTGTGGCTCTCCAGGGGAAGGGGCAGAGGCTGGTCAGTACCAGTAACATTTCCCGGACATCTTGGGCCGTCTCCGTGTTAGCCCAGCCATGAGGGTGGGAAGTGAAGTGGGCGCCACGGAAGGTAGATGAGTGTGGGTTATTTCATATCCCCTGGGAACCGTAGGAACTGGCTGACCCTCAAAGTCCTGGGGTTGAGGACTGTTGAGTCATAAGAAACCCACAGAGGTCCGAGATCACTCTGCTCCCCTCCCTCTACTGACCAGTTCCAGACCCCAGCCTCCCACTCCACCTCCAGCTGAGCAAACTGGAAACCTAGGTGCCACCCTTGAGTCCGCCTGTCCTGGATGCTGCTCCCTCCCACCACTGCTACCTAGTTGTGGTGCTGTTCCAGCCTAGCACCCTCCCACCCTCTCTCCTTCTGTGGCCATGCAGACCTAATCCCTCCAGCCACACTTCCCATTTTCCTGAGACCTCCCAGGTCTCTTCTGTAGGGTCCAGCACACCCTTCCTTCTCCCACTCCTTCTCTCTCTTTCCCACCTAGAAACCCACGCAGTGTCTGCATGAAGCTGGCATGTGATACCTCTGGGCCTTTCCTCTCAGCCTCTTGCACTGCCCATCCCCATTCCTATCTCAGACTCATTTCCTGGTCTGAGAGCACCCCTTCTCCTGGATCCTTTTCCTGGCCACCTGCCACTGGCTGTTCCCCCTCTCCACTTTCCACAATCTTCTTGGCAGCATCTTTCGAAGTGTTGAGTCATGATCTGGTCACATCGCCTTCCCGTCCTACCCCGACCACCTGCAGCCCTTATGTTGGGTATGGTCTGCGTTTTATCAGTCCTTAGCTCCAGGAGCCCTACATAGCATGTTTACTGAACATCCATGCCACAGTTGATGTCCAGTATACATTTATTCAAAGGAAGGGTAAGTTGAGGTAAATGACTAAACATTAGCATGACTAGATATGAACCTTTCAAAACTTGAGCCAAATAGAAGCCCAGTGCAGTGGTGCCCACCTATAATCCCAGCTACGCAGGAGGCTAAGGCAGGAGGACAGCAAGTTTGAGGCCAGAGACAGCCTGCATAATTTTGCAAGATCCTGCCTCAAGATAAAAAATTTAAAAAGGGCTTAGAGTGTAGCTCAGTGATAGAGCACTTGCCTAGCATGTGTAAGGCTCTGGGTTTAGCCCCCTAGTATTGCATTTTTTTTAAAAAAGCCTGAGGCAAGTATATTAAGGAAATCAGAGAAAGCTACTCATTGCTAGAACACAGATTCCAAATTCAGATGAACACTGCTTGGCCCACCAGAGTAAGGGAGTGGGGCTAAGAATTTGAGTGTATGCCTACTGGGGTCAGGGAGTCTGAAGAGTCAGACCTGTTGAGTTTGGGGTTTGGTTATTTTAAACACTTTTAGCATTTAAATTGTGACAAGGAGCATGATTTGTTTTTTAGGTTTAAGTTGCCATAATTATAATAATTTTAAAAGACAAAGAAAAAGGTAATTCTGTTCTTATATGAAGATACATTTCATTTTTAATTGACATATACTGTTTGTATTTATTTACTGGGTATAGTGTTATAACCCAATACATGTATACAATATATAATAATCATATCAAGTTAGTTAACACTCCATCTCTTCAAACTTTATACTTTCTATGTGTTTGGAATCTTCTTCTCTAGCTGTTTTGAAATGTACAATTAAGACTTTTTCAGTTTAAGCCCAACTCCATGCCCCTCTTTTTTTTTTTATTTTTTATTTTTTGAGACAGGGTATGGCTATATAGTCCAGGCTGGCCTTGAACTCTCAATCCTCCCACCGCTGTTCCCCAGTGTTGGGATTACAGGTACATGCCATAGAGACCATCTCATCCCACTCTTTTCTACAAGCTCTCCTTCAATCCTAGGTCAACATCTATGGCAGCACCTGGGAACTTGTTGAAAATGTAAGTTCTTGGGCTCAGACTGACAGGATTAGAAACTCTGGGAGCAGGGCCCAGAAGTCAGTTTTCACGAGTCTCTGGGTGATCTGGAGCTTTTTTTTTTTTTTTTTTTTCCTGGTACTAGGGGTTGAACCTAGGGCCTTGTGCTTGCATGCTTTGCAAGTGCTGTACCACTGAGCTGCACCCTCAGCGTATTTTTTTTTTCTTTTTTTCTTTTCTTTCTTTCTTTTTTTTTTTTTTTTTTTTGAGACAAGGTCTTGCTAAATTATGCAGACTACCTCTGGTCTTGAACTTGTGATCCTCCTGCCTCCACCTCCCAAGCCACTGGGATTATAGGTGTGCACCACTGTGCCCAGCTGCTCCCTGAAGCTTCAGAACCATCTTTCTAGGATAGCAAATCTCAGTTCCTCTATCTATTAAATAATAAGAGGATGGTTTGACCTATTAATAACAGGTCAAACCAGATAAATATATTATTATTCCCCCTGAAGAGAGTGAGTAATAGCTCTGCCTGGAATGCAGAAATGCTGAAAATCCTGATTAATCAGTAGTGCCATCCCCAACCCCTTGTCCTGTGATCTCCACCATGCCTGTCAGTCCAAGGGGACCCACGGTAGTATGGATGGTCACTACCTGGGCAGGCATCCATTTCTCAACTGTGAAATGGAACTGGACCAGGAAACCAGGGCTAGATCCCCAGGCCTATGGTTCTGCCATGATTAGTTGCATCAGTAACTGGCAGAGCAAAATAACTGGATGGTTGAGGGCACACAGAGAGCCCTGGGCTTGCAGAGGAAGGGAAGAAAATATGTAGTTTATAGTCTCATAGACTATAGAGTGCCCATATACTATAGAGTGCTCACACTCTCCAAGGCCAGGAGAGGAGAAAGGCACCCCTCCACAGCCCTCTCTACTGCATACTCCCCTTTCCCTCTTGCAGAGATGTTGGGCAAAATGCCACAATTCTGTCTCTACAGCTCCACCTTCTGCCTGCATTGAACCACACAGGCCATTACTCATGCTTCCATCCTTTTTAAATGGAGAAAGAGGTTATAGAAGAATTTTGTGTAGATCAGAGGTACTTAGCCCAGGGAATAAAGCTCTTGAAATTTATGCAAACTCGTACATATTTCTAGGGGGGAAGAGTTTCCACAGATTCATCTGATTTTCCAGGGTTTGTGACCCATAAAAGGCTACATCTCTGATTTGTAGAGTGAAATACTGATCCTCCTAGATCATGAGACTTCTGCATCCCCAGCTTTGACCTCATGAAAACACATTCATGCCCACCTACACTCATGCATGGTCACATACACTCTTAGAAGCTCCGACGTTGGCAAATTCACACACCCTCCCATACTAACACACTTTCACATGCTCACAGTCTTTCAGACACACATAAATCACTGTAAGCATTAAAGAGGAATCTGGGTATCTGACACCCACCTGCCTGGTGTAGGCTAGAGAGATTTCACTAGAGCGGTGGTTCTCCCACTTGAACCTGCATCGGAGTCCCAGGAAGATTTAATACACAGACTGCTGGGCTCCTCCCAAAGTTCAGATCCAGCAGGGCGGGGGTAGCGCCCAAGAGTAACAAGCTCTCAAGTGCTGCTGCTGCTGGTTCGGGCACACTTTGAAAACCACTGATCTAGATACTCTTCAACCTCCTATGTTCCATGATTCAAATCAGTCCTTATTTGGGACTTGGAGTAAACACTCACCTTATGCCCCAGACTTGATCCCAAATGTCTGCAACTGCTTTCAAAAGACCATGCATTGACCCTGAAGACAATTTCCAAAGAGGAAGGAGCTCCCACATTGCCCTTGCCATTGTGGGCAGGAGAGAACTTGGTGGCTGGTCCTTGCTTGTGAAAATAGTGGCAAGCTTGTTTAGAACTTCCAAGGCCCCCTCCCGTACTTAGCAGCTCCCCTGTGCCTGGTCCCTTGCTGGTTGAGAAGTCAGTTGGATATCTAGCCAAGAGGATGGATTGCACTGAATCATCCCTACTCCCTGCAATCCTCTTAGTAACCAAGGGTGAGAGCAGATAGAGTCAGGCTTGCTTGGAACGTGGCTGGGAAATAGGACTCCTAGGGGTATAAGTTTGCTGTTGCATATTGGAATTCTCCCCCTGCACCCACTACTCTGATTGGTTATGAGAGCCTCCCCCACTCCAACAAACAACTCTCCCCATTCACATAGAGTTTGACATTCTCTACCTAAAGGGTTCCAGACTCTATACCCTCCACGCCAGGAGTTGATGGGCCTGGCAGTTCTTCCCCTTCTCTGATAGTAATCTCTGCTTTTTAAAGTTCATTTTCTCTGACTTCACCCTTCAGAAACGCACAATGCACGATCTTCATCTCCACTTCCCTTGTCCCTACCCTCCTTCACTCCCATAAACTGCAGAAAAATGATCACTTTTTATCACCCCACTGCCCTATTTTATCAAGCCCATTACCTGATTTCTCCTGGGCCCACTGCAGCCTATGCTCTGTCCCGAAACTTTCCTCCAGGTTAACAGCCCATTTTCACCTTCAGTGAAGTGACAAACAGTGAGGCCAGTGGCAGTTTCAGAGAAAGACACAGGTCCACACTGAGTGGAAGAAAGAGTGGAGTGGGGACTTCCCACCATAAAACTCATTTCCTGGGTTCTGTCTGCTCTGGGTGTTGGGCTCCCTCTTGTGGTGAGAACCCAAGACCTCTGAACACTAGCAGTTCCTACTTTGGCTTTATATTTAATTTTTTATATGCCTGTGATATTTGTTTTTAGGATGTAGTTATTCTAAATAGATTCCCAGTAATGTTAGCAACATTTATCCAATACATTCTTTTCTCCCTTGTACATTAATATATACCACATTTGTTCCATAACAGTCCCTTAAAATCTGAGATCTTTTTCTGAGCTTTCTAGTCTGTCCCACTGATCCATTTGTCTGTCTCACATTAACTTACTGCTTGACTTCAGTAAGTTTATAGCAAGTTTTTTTAATGGAAAGTTTTAATATCTTTTTAGGCAAATCCTTTATCACTGAATTTTTCCATAATTGATTTTGGCTATTCTCATATATTTATATAAACTTTTTTTTCAGTACTTGAGAATTGAACATAGAGCTTTGCATACACTTTGCAAGGACTCTACCACTGGGCTACATCCTCAGCCCATTTTATTTATTTATTTATTTACTTGCTTACTTACTTACTTATTTAAAGTCAGGATCTTGCTAGGTTATGCAGGCTGCCTCTGGCCTAGAACTTGCCATCCTCCTGCCTCAGCCTCCCCAGTTCTGGGATTACAGGTGTACTCCACTGCACCCATCTTATTTGTATGAATTTTTAAGATCATTTTATTAAGTTCTAGAAGAACCAATAATCCATTTGGGATAGATTTAACTTATATGCTTTATGATAGTCTTAGAAGAAAATATAGGTCTTCATTTGTCCAGGACTTGTTTTATGTTCTTCAATAAGATTTTATTCTTTTATTTGTATGTGTGCCTTTCTTATTACATTTATTACCAAGTATTTTACGGGGTTTAGCCCTGTTATGGATGGGGTGCTTTTCTCTATTGCCTTTTCTAAATGGTAGTCTTCAGAATAGAAAAAAAGAAGATTGATTTTTATATATTTATCTTGTATACACCCAAGTTCTCCAGTTTATCCTTGTAGGGGTGTGTGTGTGTGTGTGTGTGTGTGTCTATTTAAACCAGAGCATTTTGGGGGTTTCTAGAGTTACAATATCCCCTGCAAATAAGAGGAATTATGTCTCTTTTTACATCAGCATACTTTTATTTTGAAACAATTTCAGTTTTATGTAAAAATAAAAATAGTACAAAGACCATCCATATATCCAGTTGTTAACATTTTTATCCCATTTGGTCTATCATTTGCTGTCTGTGTGAATGTGTGTACATTATTTTTTGTGATTATTTGGAAGCTAAATTATGCATAAATACTCCAGTGTGTATTTCCAAAGAATAATGCTATTGCCTTACATAACCACAGCAATCAACTTCAGCAATTTACACTGATGTATTACTTTAGTCTACCATCCATATTACAATTTATTAGTTGACCTAGTAGAGTGTCTTATAGCATTTTTACCCCTCAAGAATAGGATCCAGCCTTGCATCATGAATTACATTTGATCATTATGTCTTTTTAATCTGGAACATTTCCACAGCCTTTCTTTGACATTCTCAAAGAATATAGCCCCCTTTCACTATTTATTTTTAATATAATATCCTTCATTTATGTTTATTGGCATATTTTTTAAATTTTTGTTTTACTGTATAAACTAAGACATCTAAAAAACTCTAACAATGGCAATACAGGTATCTCTGTTAATGATTTTTATTGGGAATGAAAACGTTTTTATTTTTGGAGCTGGGCGCGGTGGTTCCTACCTGTAATCCCAGCAACTTGGGGGTGGAGGTAGGAGGTTTGCAAGTTCAAGGCTACAGGCAACCTTTATAATTTAGCAAGATCCTGTCTCAAAATAAAAACTAAAAAAGGGGCTAGGTGTGTAGCTCAGTAGTGGAGTGCTTGCGAAGTATGTGTAAGGTCCTGGGTTTGATCCCTCAGTACAGAAAAAAAAAAAAAAAGGAAAAGGAAAAGAAAAGAAGAAAATGGCTTTAGCATTTCACCATCTACAAGGATCTTGATGTTGGTTTTGATAAATAGTATTCAAGTTATCATCTCTCATTCCTGTTTTACATAGAATTGTATGAGAAACAGCTGCCGTGGGAATTTTATCACAGTCTTTTCCACTTGTATTTATACAAGGGGCTTCTATTTCTAAGATTTTTTTCTTTTAATTTTTGTTGAGAAACTATTATTATGAATTATATTGTCAAATGTTGACAAATTCCCTGGTTGTTGACTGCTCTAGCTTTGCATTCTTGGTTGGTTAGACTAACTAACAGTTTAAACAGAATTCCTGCATCCATATTAATAAAAGAAATTGGTCTCTAGTTTTCTTTCAATTACTATCTGTATTGGATTTGGGGATTGTAGAGATTTTCATTTGGTAGTGTTGTTTCCTTCTAGTCTTGGTTCATTTTATTTTTCCATTCCTATTAATTTAGTTCTGTTCTTACTGGCTGGATGCTTCAGGACAGTGCTGAAGAGAATAATGACAGCAGGTAGTCTTGGTTTACTCCTAATTTTAGAGGGAATGCTTTATGCATTACATCATTGAGAAGGATATCTTCTGTGGCTTTTTTTTTTTTCCTTAAAAGATCCTCAGTTTGTGATTAATAAGTTTCACTGTTATTCTTGTTTGTTTGTTTTTTCTCTTTTCGCACATATCTTGCAAGTACTGTACCACTTAACAGCACTCCCAGCCCATTTTTTATTTTTCATTTTGAGTCAGGGTCTCACTAAGTTACACAGGCTTCCTCTGGCCTGGAACTCAAGATCCTCCTACCTCTACCTCCAGAGTTGCCAGGATTACAGGCGTGAACCATCATGCCCAGCTGTTCTTTGCTTTCAAAGAATCATTTTGTTATATGTTTTTTGTTTGTAGTCATAGACAGTTTTTTAACTTTTTCCAAACACTTATGAGACGGTCATAATTTTTTATCCTATACTTCATTAATAAGATGAACTACATTAATAGATTTTCTGATATTAGACTAAACTTGCATTCCTGCAAAAATCTCAACTAGGTCTTTTTATTTTCTATTTGTATGTGAGTATGTGTATCTTCATATTTTGCTTTTTAATTTTTTTCTTTTATTATTATGGTTTGTAACTTGATCTTTGTTACACATTGCTGGATTTGGTTTGCTAATATTTAGTTTAGTTTGCATATATGTTCATGAGTGAGATTGCCTAGATATTTCCCATAATTATTTTATTTTGGCATCAAGCTGATGCTTGCCTCATAAAATGAATTAAACATAGTACCTTTTCTTTCAGGCTTTTGAAGACCTTAAGTTTCAAATTATTTGTTCCTTGATTATTACAATTCAATGGCACAACCATCTAGGACTGGTGCTTTTTTGCAGGAACTTTTTTATTTTCTTTTTTATTAATGTATATAAATTATTTAAAATAATGCATTTCATTATGATACTTTCATATATGTATATAATGTAGTTTGATCATATTCATCCTTCCATTACATTTTCTTGTGCCGCCTTTTGAGAAGACTTTAAACTATTTATTCAATATCTGAAAAACAGAATCATTCTAGTTTTCCATTAATTTTTAACTGGTTTTGGTTTGAGTTGTAGTCTTCTAGACTTTCGACTTCATCTAAATTTTTTAACATGTTGCATAAGGTTATTCATAAGGCTTTTTATTATCTCTTTAACATTATCAGTATAGCTGGTTGTAACATTTTTATTCCAAGTTATTTATTCGTGGTTTTTCTTTTTTCTTGGTTGGTGTTGCTATTTATCTGTTTTACTAGACTTTTCAAAAAACCAATCTGGACGTCAGTCATGCCTGTAATCCCAGCATGCAGGAGACTGAGGCAGGAAGATCAAGAGTTCAAGGCCAGCCTAGCCTACATAGTGAGACCCTGTCCAAAAAAATGAGGCTTTATCTTCTCTATTATATATTTGTTTTTTGTTTTTTAAACTTATTATTATTGTTATTATTGACAAGATCTCACTATGTAGCTCAGACTGGCCTGGAGCACACTGTATACCCCAGGCTGGCCTCAAACTCACGATCCTCTTGTCTCTGCCTTTTGAGTGCTAGGATTACAGGTGTGTGCCATAGTATCAGGATTTTGCTATATATTTCTAACTTACATTGTTTATGGTCAGAGAACAACCTAAAGCTTTATGTATTCTATGGGTCATGGCAGGAAGTGATGTCTTTTCCACTCTTTCCTAGATAATCTGTCATTTTGATATAGTTACCATCTGACCCCCAAAAATTGCACTTCTAGGTATATACCCAAGAAATGGAAACATGTCCACATAAAAACTCATTGTTCTAAGGAAAATTTAGAAGATCACTTTATTTTCTCAGAATATTAGCAATTTGAGGGGGGGGTGAGGATTATCTTTTTACCACTGCTTTTTCTTGGGTTAAGATTATGACTCATTCCATAAAGTCAGTCACTCACCTGGGGATAGAGGGAAGGGATTGTAGAGATGCTCTGTGTTCTCTCCAGGTCCTCTTCTGGGCAGAAGGTTCAGGTACAGGAGCTAGCTGTGTTGCTGCAGAAGAGCACTGAGGACCAGTGTAAGTGGGGAGGGTGTACTCCTCCTGCCCAGCTTCGCTGGCTGAGCTCATAGCCTCCTCTAGCCCTGGATAAAGACTTCTGAGTGGGGAAAAACTCTACCTGCTCCCCTGCCACTGTGGACCTAGAGAGACCAGCTGGCAGGAGTTATTAAATCGAGTTATAACTCACACACCATAAACTTCACTCTTTTAAAGTGAATTCAGCACTTTTTATATGGCATATTTTATCTGCTCATTAGATAACAGACATTTGGGTTGTTTCCATTCTTTTTACTATAAATAACACTGCTATGAACATCCATGTACAAGTTTTTATGGGGATGTATGCTTCCATTTCTTGGGCATATACCTAGAAGTGCAATTGCTGGGGGTCAGGTGGGACCTTATATTTAACCTTTTGAGGAACTGCCAGGCTGCTTGGCAAAGTGACTGCAACATTTTACATCACACCCTCCGGCAGTGTATGAGGGTTCTAATTTCACCACAGCCTCAATAACATTGGTTATTATCTGCCTTTTTAAAATTACAGCCAGGCTAGTGTGTGTGAAGTGGTATTTCATCACAGTTTTCATTTTTATTTCCCTAATAACAAATGATATTGAGCATCTTATCGTATGCTTATTGGCCTCTGTGTCTTCTTTAGAGATATGTCTATTCAACTCCTTTGATCAAATCTTTTTGCTTATTGGGTTGTAAGAATTCTTTATGTATTTTGAATATTAGCTTAATTTTCTTTCCCGTGCATCCTTGGTTCATTACACATGAATCAATCCCAGCCCTGTGGCTAGGAAAAGACTGCCATTGATACAAAGAGTCACTTGGGAGCAGGGAGTCTTTCTCCCGACACCTGACAGAAGAAAGCATTTTGCCAGGGTGTTTCCCATTAGTCCATAGAGGAGAGTCCCAACAGAGTCCTTCTAGGAGACCTGGACAGCCACAACAGTTACTCCACTTTATTGAGCTTGTACAAGATGCCAGGCACAATGCAAACAGATTTACCTATACTATCTCATTTCCTGACCACAGAAGCCCTGTGGAATAGGTCTTATTAGTATCACCTTTATTTTAAAGATGAGAAAGCTAAGGCTAATGAGTTAATGACTTAAGTACTTAATGAATTGTCTAAGTTGTTAAGCAACTCCTGCAAGGTCACACAACTAAGCCACAGAGCTTCAATTCTAACCTGGTCATCTGACTCTAAATTCCCTGCTCCTAAATGTCCAAGTATACTCCGTCCCAAACAGAATCCAAATGTCCACTGGCCAGCCTTTCACGTTCATTCCTACAAATGTCTGAGCACAAGAGGGAAGATAATAGCTTGAGACTGGATGGAGGAAGAATGCGGGAGGTGATATGGTCTTTACCTCTGGTCTCACTGTCCTCTGGCTGCTCTACTCCCTGCCAGTTTGCCCAGTATGCTGAGATCGTCAACTTCACCCTTCCTGATGGGACTCAGAGGAGTGGCCAAGTGCTTGAGGTGGCGGGGAGCAAGGCCATTGTTCAAGTAAGTGGCATCAATGAGATACTGGCTGGGTGAATAAATGAATGAACCCACAAGGTTCCCATGCTCTCTCACAGGGCAGGAAACGACCTACTTCCCTGAAAGCACCCTGCCCAGAGCTGAGCCCCCACTCTTTCCAGCAGGCCCCTTACCAGGGTAACTATCTCTCGTCCCATAGGTGTTTGAAGGGACTTCTGGGATCGACGCCCAAAAGACCACATGTGAATTCACAGGGGACATCCTACGGACTCCAGTGTCAGAGGACATGCTGGGTGAGGGCTATGGTGGGGCAGGGGTGGGTGCTCCTCTGCTCTAGTGCAGCTTTTCCAGCCACATCTTTAGTGCTCTGCATCGTCACTGCCTGTTGCATGGTTGTCTTTCCTGTGAGCACTTTGAGGCCAGAGGTTATATCTTCTCTCTTTGGTTCCTGATCCCAGCTTAGGGCCTGACATACAGCAAATGTTCAGGGAGGAAGACAGGTTCAATAAGTTCCAGGTACAGCAGGCAGCCGCCTATTTGGGGTCATGCGGAAGGGGCTGCTAAGTTCTGCATGTCCCCAGATTTGTCTCAAGACCTGCCATACCTAGCCTGATCCTCCCCTCTTTCCAGCTCATTGGAGTCATTGTCCTGGGCCAAGCTTTGCTTGTAAAGGTCTCTAAGAGGGGAAGAAAGAATCCCCAAGGGAAAGTCACTGTAGTCAGCTCTCTGGGGAAACTGAGGGATGAGGAAGTGGGGGATATAGAGGAAAGAAATGCTGTGAGGCGGGGCTGGTGGTAGGGTGGAGGGCGGGAGCATGAGAGACGCAGGGCAGGCCCTCAGTGTCCTCCCACGCCTCTTGACTACTTTCAGGTCGGGTTTTCAATGGCTCCGGCAAACCCATTGACAAAGGGCCAGTGGTCATGGCAGAGGAGTTTCTGGATATCAATGGTAAGTGAATGGAGGCTCTGGATAGCTTTTAGGACTTAGCCTCTAATTCCTTCCCACCTCTAATCATCATTTCTGCCACTTTGCCCTTGGAAATTCTGTCTAGACACAGGCTAGGGTGACTGATCGGTGCTAGCCACAGGGCCAGCCAGACTAGCAGGCCACCAAACCAAACACTGCCCTCAGCATGTCATGTCCAGCCCCTGAGGATGTCTTATCTCCCCAGCTTCCCTGGTGTCTTCCTCCCAGACACCCTGGGCCCATTTTGCAGCTGCCATGGCCATCTGTCTCTTGGCTTCAGTTCCCTGTGCCCCTTCTTGAGAACTGGACTAGGGTGATTAGCAGCAGCAGATACACCCCTCCCTGGTTACCAGCTGTTAAAGGGGAGGCCTTCCGGAATCCTCCAGCCCCTGCCCATCAGCACCCACAGAGGGCAATGTCCTGCCAGGCTGCTGAACAAGTTGGCGGCAGAGCACAGAACACACATCTGCTCCTACAAGTAGTCTAGGAGTTACCCTCAGGTTTTCCGAACCCCTCACAGTGCCTGGGTGGTGGGGAGGGTTATGAGCCCAGGGGTTCCACCCTTAGCCTAAGCTCCCACCACTTGCTTCCAATGCACTAGGGCAGCACTGTCCAAGGTAATGCTGGACCCATGGCCGTTTGAACTTAAACCATTTCAACAAAAGGGAATTTTGTTCCAAAACCATGTTCTACGTACAAACAGGTGTGGCCAGAGTTACACTGGCAGTGCAGTTAGAGTCCAGCCCCACCGTCACAGAAAGTGATGTTGATCAGCGCTGCTCTAGACAGGGGCAGGGAACAGCTGTCCCCTCAGCTTGGCTCTGTGGTTGCTCCCTCCCAGGCCAGCCCATCAACCCCCATGACCGCATCTACCCCGAAGAGATGATCCAGACGGGCATTTCTCCCATTGACGTCATGAACAGCATTGCCCGTGGTCAAAAGATCCCCATCTTCTCAGCAGCCGGACTCCCCCACAACGAGGTGAGGTCTTCAAGGCCAGCAGGCACGAGGAAGGGGCAGCAACAGGCAGAGGCCCTGGCTGCCGGGCCAGCAAGAAGGACTCCTATGCTGAGCCAGGAGTGGGGGTCACCAGCATCAAACTAGTAGGTGTCCCCTGGCAGTCCAGGGACTCGGGGCTGCACGAGACCTCCTCTGTGTCCAGCCACTGCGCCCCAGCAGGACTTCAGGCTGCCCAAAGTGAGGGGCCCTCACTGGCCGGAGAGAGCCACTGGGTCCTCCAGGGTTGAAAACCCTGCTTGGTGGAGCTGTGGCCTCCACCTGCTGATTCCTGCACTAGTCCCTCATCACACCTACTCTCCACTGCCACCACCAGGCAGGAACAGCCAGTTCCTCTCAGAGCAGTGGGTGGGACAAGGTTTCTGGACATTCCTTCCCTACCACTCGCAAATGGGCCCTGGTTCCCCCTCAAAGTGGATGGAGGGCTTAAGTGCCACCACCCTCCCACACACTCACGTACACACAGCCTGATCTGAGACGTGGGTCTGATAGTGCCCACACTGCAGGCCTGGGGCAACTCTGTGCCCATATAACCCTAGCAGGCTGTGGGGAGGCATGGGCTCGGAAGAGCCTGACTGCCCTAGGCCAAGTTGCCTGAACCTGAGCCCAAAAACAAATGCTGTTGCTCTTCTGCATCACTTGTTATTCTGCTCTGCCTCTCATGGCAGGCACCTGAAACCCTGTAGTAACCACAGAAAAGGCCAGCCCCACCCTGAGAGAGACTGTACGACCCAGGGCAGCCCCCTCACCTCTCTGGTCTTGCCTATCCCCTATGGAAAGCCTGGACAGGATGACAGATTGGAAATCTCTCTATCACCTGAGGTGCTCCATGGGGCCAGTGCTGGGCTCCTGCTCTGATGCCTCTCTCCCAACCCATTCTGCTTCAGATTGCTGCCCAGATCTGCCGCCAGGCTGGGCTGGTGAAGAAATCCAAGGCTGTGCTGGACTATCATGAGGACAACTTCGCCATCGTCTTTGCAGCTATGGGGGTGCGGGGGTGCTGGGAGGACTGGCTAGTTCTGGAAGCTATGAGCAGGCTGCCATCTCCTTTGGCCCCTGGCACAGCCTGATCTGATAGGGGAGGCACAGCCCTGCCCTTTTAAGAAGCTGTCAGAGCCCAAGCCAGTCTGGTAGCAGAGACAAGAGTGTGACCAAAGGGATGAGGGTAGGCCCAGTGACCAGGGCAGTATGTCCCTCAAGGAATCCCAAAGGCCATGGCAGCTATAAAATCAGCCTCCAGGTGGCCTGAAGGAGGAGGCCAGGGAAGATGGGAAAATAAGACAGCTTCAGGAAGTGGACACCAGAGAGCCCAAGGGGAAGATTGAGAAATGGGCAGGGCAGAGCAGGCCAAGGGAGGGGCAGGGATGGTACTGAGCAGAACTTGAGCTGAACTCTGATTTTCTCTGGGGGACCTGATGAGACCCTCTCAAGCCCAGGGTTTCCCCAGTGACTATGGTGGTTTTATCTTCACCAACTGTTAGCCAGTGTGTCCACAGGCCTTCCTGAGGAGAGCTGGGACGGCCAGGCTCTGCCTCAAGCCGCAGGTGCCAGCCTGCAGCCTTTCCTGCTGTGTGTCCAGGTGAACATGGAGACAGCCAGGTTCTTCAAGTCTGACTTTGAGCAGAATGGAACCATGGGGAATGTCTGCCTCTTCCTAAACCTGGCCAATGACCCCACGTGAGTCTTCCCCATGCCCAGACTGCCATCTAGGGGGAAGGCTCTGCCCACTTCCTAGACCCAGGGTGCCAGGGCTCAGGGTATCCCAGAACCATATAGAGGCCAGAACTAGGAGACAACTCCTAGTCTTGCAGATAGGGGAACTGAGGCCCAGGAAAGGACATAGGGAGCCAGACCAGGACCCCTCCTGCCACCTGCAGTCCCTCTGTTCTTCCCACAACCTGCATCCGGCCACTGTCCTAAGTCAGAGCCCTTTATCCTTGGGTCACTTCCATGAAGTCACCACTGAAGAGATCATTTCCCTATGCCATTTACTTAGAAAAACTGCCATTTTGAGAGTTTAGAAAGTAGGAGTTTAAGTCTAGGAGTCAAGTAAATGAAAACAAAATTCTAATAAACTATGCTGGGTATTGAGGGTGCCCCCAAAACTAAGTAACAGAATTTTGGAGGCCACAATGATATTACTAAGGGGAGGACCCACAGGCCCAGAACCCAGGGACCAAGAGAGCTTGGACCCAAGGGAAGGGCACTCAGGAAAGCTGAAATGGGCAGGCATACTGAGTGTGCTCAGGAGCAACAAAAGAACAGATAGTGTGAGTGCTCCAGCTGACCTATGTGCAAGGCGCCCAGGAGCTAAGAGGGAGCTAGAGCAGGTGCTTGTGCCATGGGGTGATACGTCAGAGTCCTTCACCTTCAACCCCTGGGGGACAACATCCCTGTTGTCATCAGACACTCCTGGCCCTGCCTGGCCCTTACCCACTCAGATCCTTTCCTGGCTTCAGGCTCTGTCACCTCTATAGCTTGGACAGCTGGTGAGCGAGGTAGCAGACTTGCTGTAGAAATGCGCACTCTCAAAACCATGACCTTGACCTGGGGGCTGGGGGATTGGGGCTCATCTTATCCATTCCCCTGCTTCTACGTACAAACCAGTTTCCCAGTTCACTTGCACTGAGCCCTGGAGCTACATGAGGGCCCATGGTTGGGTACCCAAGGTCTCTGAACACATCGGTGCCTCACCTCCAGGATTGAGCGGATCATCACCCCACGCCTGGCCCTGACCACTGCTGAATTCCTCGCCTACCAGTGTGAGAAGCATGTGCTGGTCATACTGACTGACATGAGCTCCTATGCAGAGGCCTTGAGGGAGGTGAGCTGGCCGGCACGGGATGCCATGTTTGTCCCTGCCTCTTCCCAGGCTTCACATTCTAGGCAGTCTCCCTGAAAAAGAAGGAAACTTACCTACCTGGGCCACCACCCCTCATGTGAGCCCCGGGGCTAAGTCACAACCTGGCTATTCCTCTCCTGTCCCCCACTCCATACCTCAAGGCATCACTGAACCTCCCACTTGCCCTTTCTCATTTTAGTCTCTCACCTGTCTTTCCCCAACGCCCATGGATATTGCAGGTCTCAGCTGCCAGAGAGGAAGTGCCTGGGCGCCGAGGCTTCCCGGGATACATGTATACAGACCTGGCCACCATCTACGAAAGAGCGGGACGCGTGGAAGGCCGCGGCGGATCCATCACACAGATCCCCATCCTTACCATGCCCAACGACGGTAGCCTCCCCTCAGCCCCAGGGCCTCCAGAATCCCCCCACTCCCTTTCCTACCCAGATACTAGAGAGCTGTGCTGCTTTGCCCAGCTGTGCCATAGATGTGCTCCCTTTCTCTGCACCCACTTACGCCTATCACTCTCATGATAGAACAGACCCCAGGTGGCTCTGAGTGGGAGGACACCAGTGTGTGTTTTTGTAGATATCACACACCCCATCCCAGACCTGACGGGCTTCATAACAGAGGGACAGATCTACGTGGACAGACAGCTACATAACCGGCAGGTACTACTCTCTCCCTCCTCAATTCTGCTCTCTTTCCCAAAGACACTGAAGCGCACATGTCCACCATGCCTGTGCATGAATGAGCAGGGGCCAGCCAAGGTTAATCCCAAACAGAAGAAGATCTGCCCTCCTGCAACTCTGGGAACACCATGTCCGCAGCCTGGGTAGAATCCAGCCCACTTGTTTGTAGGAACAAGAGAAAATAATCCCACCCCTCTGAGCCTACCCTTCCTCTTCTATGAGGTGGGAATGGTATTACTTGTACAGATGCATTGTGGGGTGGGGGGTAAAATAAACTGGCATGTAGGAAGCATCTGGCAGATGTTATTGTTGTTAGGTGTGGACCAGTTGAGTCTGACTCACAGCAACTTTCATAGGGTTTTCAATGGCTGATTCAGATTGTTTCAGGAGTGGGCTGCCACATCCTTCTTCCATATCTGGCAGATAGTAGATATTAAATAAATGCCATTTTAAATTCTCTTTCCAGTTACTTGCTTTATCGAGCAGAAAACAAGTTGTAACTGTCACAAGTAAATTGTGAATAATGTGCCAGCCAAAGGATTACAAAGTGTGTCTGTCCCACGCATAGATTAAAGGGTACACCTGTGACTTTTTCCTCTTTGACCAAAGGATTATTTCTTTACAGCTGCTATTAAGGTTCAGTCTGGTTTTTATCCAAATAATCAAACATTTTGAAATAGTGAGCCTTTCTTTAAGTAATGTCATGTCGTCCCATGCCTCCACCAGCCTGCCTACGGCCACAAGTGCAGACACCTGCATACCCAGACCCTAGAGTCTCTGGGAAGTAAAGAGGGCAGGGTGTGGCCCCTTCTCTGGAGGATGAATGAGGAGTCTCTGAGAATCACGAAGCTGGGACAAGGACTCAGGCAAGAAAGGAAAGCTTGGGCCCTGCTGTCTGCCACTCTTTCCTGCCCTCTACCACACCCAGATCTACCCCCCCATCAACGTGCTCCCTTCCCTGTCGCGGCTGATGAAGTCCGCCATTGGGGAAGGCATGACCAGAAAGGACCATGGAGATGTCTCCAACCAATTGGTAAGGAGGGGATCGTCAGGGGCTGGTGAGTAATCTCCTTACAGAAGGTGGAGGTTTGAGCCTTGAGCCAAGATTTTGTCCTGGCAAACTCCTACCCTAAAAGGAACCAGCTCCACAGCCAGGCAGGGGTCCATCCTTCCGGTTTCATAGTGAGCGTGCACGCGCTGACCGCCTCTGCCGCCTCTGCCCCCTCCTCCAGTACGCCTGCTACGCCATCGGGAAGGACGTGCAGGCCATGAAGGCCGTGGTGGGGGAGGAGGCGCTCACCTCTGAGGACCTGCTCTACCTGGAATTCCTGCAGAAGTTCGAGAAGAACTTCATCAACCAGGGTGAGGCGCGCCGTGGGTGTTGAGGCAGTAACCTCCTCGCCCTCCTCCCACCCCGTCCGCACAGCCCTAACACTCCCACTCCGTCTCCAGGCCCCTATGAGAACCGCTCCGTGTTCGAGTCGCTGGACCTTGGTTGGAAGCTGCTGCGCATTTTCCCTAAGGAGATGCTGAAGCGCATCCCGAAGAGCGTGATTGACGAGTTCTACTCCCGCGAGGGGGCGCCGCAGGACCCTGCGTCCGACACTGCGCTCTAACTGGGTGCGCAGCCCGACGCACTCGCCCAGGGCGCCCGGAGCACCCACCCTACCAGGTCTGCCATCTCCCAGTCATCCCACACGCCCGATCCTACTGCTTCCCACGCTCACCCTCAACCCCCTGCAAGCTATGGGGGCTCCCAAGCTCCATCCCTCTCCCTCAACTCCCGGCACTGGAAAAAAACTGAAGGTTGTCAAGCCGGTGTCCAAGTGTCCTGTGTCTTACTCTGAAAGAAGCATCTTAATTTAGTTTGGGAAGACTTTTCTTGGGTTTTGGGAAGAGGGTGTTGTGATGCCAGGAATTGAACGCAGGGCCTCCTGCATGCTTAAGCAGACACTACCACTGAATTGCATCCCCAGCCCTGTATTTTCTTTATCTTTGTTAAGAAATGTCTTAGCAATTTGAAAAAGTAAATGTATTGTGAGCAGAATATTTACCTTTCAGGCTAGGAATGTAGCTCAGTGGTACAGCAGTTGCCTAGTAGGCTTAGTATGGTCACTTTTGGGGTTAATCACACCCCTATGATTTGCCCCATGCTGTGATATTTCCCCTTTTGCATGTTAATGTTTGTATTAAAATATTTTGTGTGCTTCTCCGCCTTTAAAAGAAAATAAAGAGTGCTACTTTCTGACAGGCCGAGGAAACTTCAAAATAACTTGAGAACGTCAAGAAGAGAGGAATTTGTCCATATAATAATAAAGGGCAAACCTGAGAAAGAAGAAAGAGAAAGAAAGAAAGAAAGAAAGAAAGAAAGAAAGAAAGAAAGAAAGAAGAAAGAAAGAAAGAAAGAAAGAAAGAAGAGAGAAAGGGAGGGAGGAAGGAAGGAAGGAAAGAGAAGGAGCTTGAGCCAGGTACAGTAGAAAGAAAGAAAGAAAGAAAGAAAGAAAGAAAGAAAGAAAGAAAGAAAGAAAAGAAAGAAAGAAAGGAGAGAGAAAGGGAGGGAGGAAGGAAGGAAGGAAAGAGAAGGAGCTTGAGCCAGGTACAGTAGTGCACAACTGTAATTCCAGGGACTCCGGAGGTGGAGGCAGGAGGATCGATAGCTCCAGACCAGAGGCAACCTGCCCAATTTAGCAAGACCCTGACTCAAAAATAAAAGATAAAAATAGGCTGGGGGGTGCAGCCCAGTGGGAGAGCACTTGCAAAGTATTCTTGAAGCCCTAGGTTAACCCCTAAGTACTGGGGAAACAATCTTTATAAACTTGGGTGGAATTTGAACTGAGGGGCTGTGGAAGGGACAACCATATCACAATGATGTGTTTAAACATCTGTGCCCCAAAGGTGCTGAGGAGGATTTTGGTTTGCTGTAGACAAGGAAGGAAGAGAGAGGCTGGTTAGCTAGTCCAAAGGACATAAGAGATAGGGAATGCAGAAGGCTGAGGAAGGATCCCTGATTAAGAGGTAGGTAAAAAGCATCCTAAAACCCAGGATGCCTGATGCTTCTTGAAAGCTGACTGCTTTTCTGTAATGTCATCTCCTCCTCTGCCCCATCTCCAAGGAATTCATGAATGCTTCTTAAAAGGGGAAGGGTGGGTTGGGAGGATGGAACTTCAGCAAAGTGATGATTTTGATTTCTAGGTCAATGTGCCCTAGAATCAGGTCAGAATTCTCAGATCAAGAGCTGGCACCAAAGGAGGCCCTGAGGGTAAATCCTCATTGCCCAAAACAATTCATAGCCATTTCAGGGAAAGCTTTGGCTGTCCACAGGGCATAGACTTGTTTTAATATAACAACAGCCCTATTTTTATATAACTTGCATACTATACAACTTATCTATAATTGTATGATTTAACAGTTTTTAGTATATCCATAGAGTTGTGTAATCATGACCAAAATCAATGTTAGCATATTTTCATTACCCTCAAAAGAAATCTTGCTTTTTTTTCTTCTTTTATTCCTTCCTTTCCACTTCTTGCCCTTTCCTCTTCTCTTCTTTCTCTAGCAACCATGTGCCCAGCTCTCCCTTCTCTCAAGCCTGCCATCTTCTCTATCTAAAGTACTTTTCCCTCTAGAAGTCTGCTAAGCATGTTCTCTCTGACTTTACCTTTCCCTGTGAAATAGAAATATCCTTATGCAGATTCACCCAAGGAACCATTTATTTTAAGTTCCTTTGCAGGTTTACCTAAGCTTCTCCAAGTGCCTGAGTATTTTCCATAATTATTTCTTAATGTTGTGCTATCTCTGTATTATAATAAACCTTATCTAAACTCCCTACTGTGAAAAAATGAAACAAAAGAAAGAAAAAAGAAAGAATGAAAGAGAAAGAAGAAAGAAAGAAAGAGAGAAAGAAAAGAACAGAAAACAGAAGAAAAGAAAAGAAAAAGAAAAAGGGAAGGAAAGGGAAAGGAAGAGAAGAGAAGGGAAGGAAAGAAGGAAGGAAGGAATCCTGTACCCTGGCCATTTCCCATCAACCTCTCCCCATCCATCCCCTTCCTAGCCCTAAGCAAGCAACCACTAATCCACTTTCTATCTCTATGGATTTGCCTGTTCTAGACATTTCATATAAATGGAATTGAACAATATGTGTGTGGGTTTTGCGTGTGTGTGTGTGTGTGTGTGTGTGTGTGTGTGTGTGTGTGTGTGTGTGTGGCTGGCTTCTTTCAATCAGCAAAACATTTTCAAGGTTGTAGCATATATCAGTACTTCATTTCTTTTTGTTGCCAAATAATACTCCAAAGCATGAATATCACCTTTTGGTTACCCATTGGTTTATGGAAATATGAGTTGTTTCTTTTTCTTCTTCTTTTTCTTTTTTGGCTGTTATGGTTAATGCTGCTGTGAACATTCATGTACAAGGTTTTTTGGTTTGTTTGTTTTTTTTTTTCTTTACTTGGAGGTTGAACCTAGGGCCTCACACATACTTGCAAGTGTTCTACCACTGAGCTGCATCTCAGCCAATTTTTATTTTTTATTTTGAGTCAAGGTCTTGCTAAAGCTACACAGGCTGCCTCTGGCCTTGAACTTGTGATCCTCCTACTTCCATCTCCCTAGTCCCTGAGATTACAGGCATGTGCCACCATGCCCAGCTAAAGTACAAGTTTTTATATGGACTGGATGTATGTGTTCATTTCTCTTGGGTATACACCTAGGAGTGGCATTCCTGCATCAGAAGGCATATTTGTCAGCTTTCTCATCACTGTGACAGAATGGCTGACATTAACAACTTAAGGGAGAAAAGATTTATTTTAGCTGACATTTTCAGAGGGTTTATTCCGTAGTTGCTCGGCCGCATGCTCTGGGCCATGCTGAGGCAAAGCATTTTGGCAGCATCCTACCAAGAAGGAAGAGTCTGTTCACCTCAAGATAGACAGGAAGCAGAGTCAGAATAAAGGACTGCAGACCAGGTACAACGTTCCAAGCACATCCCCAATGACCTACTTCCTCCAACTAGGTCCCACCTCCTAAAGTCTCCAGAACCTCCCAAAGTAGTGCTACCAGCTAGGGATCAAGTGTTCAACACATGAGCCAATGGGGGATATCATGTCCAAAATACATAAAGCGCAATCTAGCTATACTTGCTTCCAAGGAGCACCCTGGTAGCACTTCTTCTAGGATAGATATATTGGTTCTTTTGGCAGTCAAAGGTATATTCAGTATTGTCTCCAGCACCATAATTCAAAAGCACCAATTCTCCTATCTCCCTTATTCAATGTCCAGCTTTCACAATCATATGATGAGTCTGAAAATACCATGGTATGAGTCAGGCACACCTTCGTCTTCAATGTGATATCTTTATTTTTCAACACTTTAAAGAGGTCTTTTGCAACAGTTTTTCCCAATGCAATGCAACTTTTGATTTCTTGACTGCTGTTTCCACAGGTGTTGATTGTAGAACCAAGTAAAGCAAAATCTTGGACAACTTCAATCTTTTCTCCATTTATCATGAAGTTGTGTACTGACTCAGTTGTAAGGATCTTTGTTTTGTTGATGTTGAGGCACAACATTTACTGATCTTCATCAGTAGATGTTTCAAATCTTCTCCACTTTCAGCAAGCAGAGTTGTGTCATCTGTATAACACAGGTTGTTAATGAGTCTTCCTCCAATCATGATGCTGTGTTCTTCTTTGTAAATTCCAGCTTCTCAAATTATTTACTCAGCATAGCGACTGAAGAGGTACAGTGAAAGTATACAGCCCTGACACACACACACATTTTTCTTGCCTTTAAACCAGGCAGGGTTTCCTTGTTCTGTCTGAATGACTGCTTCCTGGTCCATGTACAGATTCCTTATGGGTACAATTAAGTATTCTGGTATTCCCATTCTTCTCGGTGTTATCCATAATTTTTTATGATCCGCACAGTCAAATGCCTCTGAATAGCTAAGATAGACATCTTTTTGGTATTCTCTGCTTTCAGCTAATATACATCTGACATCAGCAATAATGTCTGTTTCCACACCCTCTTCTGGATCCAGCTCGATTTTCTGGCAGTTCCCTGTCAATTTACTGCTGTAGTTCATTTTGAATGATCTTTAGCAAAATTTTGCTTGTGTGTGATATTAATGATATCATTTGATAGTTTCCACATCCCCTTTCTTGGGAATAGACACAAATATGGATCTCTTCCAGTCAGTTGGCCACGTAGCTGTTTTCCAAATATCTTGGCATAAACAAGTTAGCACCTCCAGTGCTGCATCTGTTTGTTAAAATATCTGTATTCATATTCCATCAGCTCCTGAAGCCTATGTTTCACCAATTCCTTCAAGGCAGCTTCCACCTCTTCCTTCAGTACCATTGCTTCCTGATCATATGCAACCTCTTGAAATGGTTGGCCATCCACCAATTCTTTTTAGTATAATTATTCTGTGTATTCCTTCCATCTCCTTTTGATGTTTCCTGCATCATTTAATATCTTCCCTGTAGAATTCTTCACTATTGTGACTCAAGGCTTAAATTTTTTCTTCAATTCCTTAAGCTTGAGAAAAACAGAGCATGTTCTTCCCTTTTGGTTTTATATCTTCAGCTTTTTGCACATGTCATTATAAAATTTGATATTGTCTTATTCAGCTGCCCTTTGAAATCTGTTTCATTCCTTAACTTCATCATGTCTTCCTTTTACTTTAGCTGTTCACCATTCAAGGGCAAGTTTCAGAGTCTCTTTTGGCATGTAATTTGGTCTTTTATTTTTTTCCTGTATTTTTAATAACCTTTTGCTTTTCCCATGAATGGTGTCTTTGATGTCATGCCACAACCCATCATGGTCTTCTATCATTAGTGCCTAATGAATTAAACCTATTCTTGAGGTAGTCTCTGAACTCAAATAGGATATAGTCAAGCTCATATCTTGGCTCTTGTATACTTGTAATTTTCTTCTGTTTCTTCGTGAACTTGAATATAAGCAGTTAATGATGTGATCCACAATCAGCACCTGGTCTTGTTCTGACTTTTGATATTGGGCTTTTCCATTGTCTCTTTCCACAAATGTAGTCAGTCTGGTTCCTGTATGTTCCATCTGGTGAATTTCATGTGTATAGTCACTGTTTATGTTGGTGGAAAAAATGTATTTGAATGAAAAGGTCATTGGTCTGACAAAATTCTATCATGCGATCTCCAGCACTGTTTCTGTCACCAAGGCCATATTTTCCACCTACTGAGCCTTCTTTTTTGTTTCCAACTTTTGCATTCCAGTCACCAGTAATTATCAGTACATCCTGATTGCATGTTTGATCTATTTCAGATTGCAGAAGCTGGTAAGATCTTACGTGTCTTCATTTGTGGACTTAGTGGTGGGCACATAAATTTAAATAATAGTCATATTAACTGGCCTTCCTTGTAGTCATATGGATATTATTGTATCACTGGCAGCATTGTACTTCAGGACAGATCTTGAGATGTCTTTTTTGATGATGAATGCAACCTCATTTCTCTTTGTCATTCCCAGCATAGTAGATCATATGATTATCTGATTCAAAATGGCCCATGCCAGTCCATTTTAGCTCACTAATGCCTAGAATATCAATGTTTATGTGCTCCATTTCCCCTTTAATGCTTCCTAATTTTCCTAGATTCATACTATGTACATTCCATGTATCACTTATTAATGAATGTTTACAGTTGTTCCTCCTCATTTTGAGTCATGCCACACCAGCAGATGGAAGTCCCTCGGTGGTTACTCCATTTCCATCATTAAAGTGGACTCTACTTTGAGGAGGCAACTCTTTCCCAGTCGTATTTGAGGGCCTTCCAACCTAGGGGCACATTTTTTGGCACTATACCTGACTGTTTTTCTGCTAGTCTTAGAGTTTTCAATGGCTAATTGTTTTGGGAATGGGTTGCCAGGTCCTACTCACTAGTCTGTCTTAGTCTAGAAGCTCAACTGAAACCTGCCCACTTTGGGTGATCCTGATGGTGTCTGTAATGCTGGTAGCATAGCTTTCAGCATCACAGCAACATGCAAGCTCCTCACAGCAAGCTGACAGACATGTTGGGGTTTCAAACCATAACAGATGGTAACTCAGTTTAATCTTTTGAGGAACTTCTAGACTGCTTTCCAAAGTAGCCACACCATTTTACATTCCTGTCAGCAATGTATAATGGTTCAATTTTTTCCATATCCTCAACAGCCCTTGTAACTATTTGGTTTTTTATTACAGCCATGTTAGTGGATGTGAAGTGGTATCTCATTGTGGTTTTGATTTTTATTTCTCCATCAATTAATGATGTTGACCATCTTTTCCTCTGCTTATTGGCCATTTGCATAATTCCTCTAGAGAAATATCTTATTCAGATCTTTTGCCCCTTTTTAAATTAGGTTATTTGTCTTTTCATTTTTGAATTGTGTTGTTTATCTACTCTAGACACAAGTCCTATACCAATGATTTGCATATATTCTCTCCCAATTGTGATTATCTTTTCATTTTTTTGATGGTGTCCTTTGAAGCATAAAAGCTTCAAATTTTGAATATTCCTAGTTTATTTATTTTTTTCTAATTTTTTTTTCAGTAATGGGGGGATGAACCCAGGGCGTCCTGCATACTTTGCAAACATACCACTAAGCTGCACCCCCAGCCCTTTTTTATTTTTCTATCTTGAGATAGGATCTCATTAAATTGTATAGGCTGCCTCTGGCCTCAAACTTGTGATCTTCCTGCCTCTGCCCCCCAAGTCACTGGTATTATAGGCATGTACCACTATGCCTGGCCCTAGTTCATTTTTTCTTTGTTTCTTTTGGTGACATATCTAAGAACTCATTGCCTAATCCAAAGTCAAAGATATTTATGCTTGTTTTCCTCCCAGAATTTTCTACATTTTTGTATTTTATTCATTTTGAGTTAATTTTTGTATATTGTGCAAAGGAGGGCCCTGACCTCATTCTTCTACATATGGATATGCATTTGACTCACTTGTTGGAAAACTACTATTTGTGTGTGTGTGTGTGTGTGTGTGTGTGTGTGTGTGTGTGTGTGTGTGTGAATGTCTTAGCAAAAATCAATTGACCATTAATATGAGGGTTTATTTCTGGACTGCAACTCCATTCCATTGATATATGTGCCTATCCTTAGCCAGTATCATCAGACTTTTTTTTTTTTTTTTTTTTTTTTTTTTTTTTTTTTGTACCAAGGCCTTGCACATACTTTGAAAGTGCTGTACCCCTCGGCTACACTCCCAGTCCATTTTTTATTTTTTTTATCTTGAGGGAGGGTTTTGCTAAATTACTCTGGCTGCCTCTGGCCTCAAACCTGTGATCCTCCTGCCTCCACCTCGTGAGTCACTGGAATTACAGGTGTGAGCCATCCTGCCTGGCCACACTTTCTTAGTTAATATAGTTTTATAGCATGGTTTGATCAGGATGTGGGAGTCCTACTTTTTCAAAATAGTTTGACTATACTGGATCACTTGAATTTCCATGTGAATTTAAGGATCATCCTGCCAATTCTGAAAAGAAGCCAGTTTGAATTATGATGAAGATTGCACTAAATTTGTAGATTAATTTGTGTAATATTGCTATCTTAACAATATTGTTGTCTGACCTATGAACATAGAAATCCTACTTATTTAGTTCTTCTTTAATTTTTTTCAGCTAAGTTTTGTAGTTTTCAGAGAATGTGCTTTGTACTTCTGTTAAATTTAAGTATGGCACAGGTGCCATGGCACACATCTGTAATCCCAGCGACTTAGGAGGCTAAGGCAGAAGGATCTTGAATTTGAGGCCAGAGGCAGCCTGTGCAACTTAGTTAGACCCTGTCTCAAAATTAAAAGGAAAAAAAAACTAAAAAGGGGGGCTAGGGGTAAAGGGGTGCAGCTCAGATGTGTAGAGCCCTGGGTTCAGTCCCACAATACCGCAAAAAAAAATCTAAGTATTTTATTCTTTTGATGCCATTGTAAATTGAATTGTTTTCTTAATTTCATTTACAGACTGCTCATTGATAGTGCATAAATGTGTAATTGATTTTCATATATTAATCTTGTATTCTGCAACCTTGCTAGACTCTTCTAATTTTTTTCTTTTTCCTTATTATTTTTTTAACAGTACGAGAGTTGAACCCAGTGCCTTTCACATGCTAGACAAGTGCTCTGTCATTGAGTCACACCTCTTTTAAATTTTTTTAAATTTTGAGACAAGGTTTCACTACATTGCATAGGCTGCCTGTGCCCTCTAACTGCTACCTTCCTGTCTTAGCTGGGATTGCCAGCTTGTGCCACAGCCCCCAGCAATCCTAATAGGTTTTTAATGGATACCTTAAGAGTTTTCAATATACAAGACTGTGTCATTGATAGAGACACTTTTGCTTTAATGGATACCTTAAGAGTTTTCAATATACACGAATGTGTCATTGATAGAGACACTTTTGCATGTACATAGTCACTTTGGAATGGCAAATGGTTTAAGCAAGACCCTCTTTGATTGTCTCTTTCTCTGATCTCTCTGTTGAACTGTCTACCTCTGCTGTTGTAATAGGCAGCTTTTAGCCTCCACTAGTTGCCAGATTATTGCTCTGTTTTCTATGATGCACTGGGAAATAAACTGCTCCATGGACTGGTCCCTTCACAGAGATTATTTTTGCAGCTAGTCTTTGTTGTTTGTTCTGACCCCAGGAGGGCTCTTCTAAGCTGTCTTTGGCTGGTGCCCTCTGGTTAACTAGCTGGCCTGCAGGTTGGATTTTTAATTGTTTACCACCAAAATCTATGTTGTTTTCAGAACACCATTGGCTTGACGTTCCCTACACTTAGAAATGAAGTAATTTCCTTCAGTGAAGATCCTGGAGACTCTCAGTTTTTATGGATTAACTGAGCATAATTTCTGTGTCCTGGTTTTGGAGCTGAGGTCAGGGAAAATAGCTATATCCCACTTCACTCTGTGATACCCTACATTATGAGTAGGATTCTGGGCAGGGGAAGTAGCCTCTGGTCTCCTCAATTTGTTTCTTCCCATATGGAACTTCTACCCTATGAGCAAGCTGGACCAAATGTAGTCGGAGCCCAGTATTCTCAGCTTGTCATGCCTTGTGTGGAGCATCCACCCAATTAGAGGAGGCTGGATGGAGAAAAGGATCCCTCGATCTTTCAGCTGCACTCACTAGAAATTTAGCTCCTACAAACTGGAACTGAGCATGAGAAGGAGAGGCAAGCAGATGTCTTGCTCCTTCCAGTGAAATATCACATCTTATGGGAGATTAGAAGAGAGGGAGCCCCATTTTGTTGGCCACATTCACCCATATTGGAGCTTCAGTCATTGCTCTTGTATGGGGAGAGAAGCAAGAAAGAATGGGTAGTGGTTCAAATGCCCACAGAGTCTTGCTGTTCTTACTGAGATTCAGTTGACTTTCTTAAATATTTCTTCACTTCCTTTGTATTTCTCAGGACAATACACAGAGACTTTAAATAGTTGGTTTTTAAAATAATTATTATCTGTTATGGCTATTCCCTGTGGATTGGGTCTACATATCTCCTCATGCTATCATTCCAGAAGTGGAGACATAGAGAGCTGATACAAATTTATTCTAGATCTCAAGGGTCCAGAAGACATCAGAATTACATTCTGTGTGCCTCTGGGATCATTGGGATTAACATGATACTGAGATGCCAGTCTGATTAAATAGTTTCCTGGATCTGACAGCCTTCGTGTAATCTGCCAATCTGGGAAACACCCAATGGAGGGGAGAAGTCACCTGCCTAGCTGGGGCTTTGCTGATCCTTTGGAATTGCTCTGAGGCTGAATAAAAAGATCCATTCAGATTGGATATGTTGATAAAGAGGACAGGGAAATGGGGACACAAGAAGAAATGTCATTGAAGGAATATGACCTGCTCTCTAGTGTTCCTATCTTGAACAGACTTCTCACACTTCAATGTAGTGAACAACCCAGATCCCTGTCTTCTCCCCAAGAGGCAGACAATCCATCCCCCATTGTTAAGATCCATCTCTCAAGTTTTCTTTCTCCCTAGATGGGAGTGTCTACTCCAAGACAGCATTATCTCCCCCGATATTCAGGGGGCTGACCTGAAAGTCTTGTTTCCTACCCATTACCACCACAGCTAGAACCCACCACTAGAGGACTCCTACCTGCAGGCAGCCAAGCCCCTCCTCCCTACATCCTGTTACCATCCTTGGGTGAGCACACTGCTAGGCCACACAGGGCACGTGAGGGTCAGCCTCCAGCCCTAGGCCCATCAGAGGATATGCCCCTACCCACACTGGCCACACAGGCCTTACCTGCCCTGCCCTCCAACAGTGCAGGGATGGTTTACAGTGTCCCCTGGGGCTTCACATTGTCAGAGCCCACACAGCTCCTTTCAAAGTTCTCATTGCTTCCAAGTATTTTACCCAATGGAAGATTTAACCCCAAGAGCTTTTTACTACTCAAGCTTCAGTTGAAAGTAACAGAAGCTCAATCCAAACCAGCTTAAGTTTTAAGAGGATCCTGGATGACTTGGGACAGCAGGGAGGAGCAAGCCTTGGGCCTTGGATCTGGGGTGTGGTGACATCACCTCTCCAGGTCCTGCTCCTACTTCTCTGGGTGTGCCTCCATCCTTCGCCTTCCTTCTCCAATTGCTCTAGAGATGCATCCTTACCTCCTCTTCCAAGTGGAAATCTAATCTTTCTCTGGCATCTAATCTTTCTCTGCTACTGTCTTCCCTCCCTGTGGTCCAGTGTCTGTTGTTCCACCAGCCAGTTTGCCCAGCTCTATGGCTCCGGCTAAGGGGTCTTTGAGGGAAAGCGTCCTCTCTTTCCAAAATCTCTCCTCAGCTCCTTATCTTTTTGCTTCATACTAGTGACACACACCCAGGATCACCTGCAGCCTCTTCCCTCGACAGAAAGAGAGCTGAGGCAGGAATATCTTAAAGTGGTTCTCAACATTGCTGTTTATAAGAATCACCTGGAGAATTTTATAAAGTACCAATGTCTGGGGCCCAAGTCAAAACAATTAATCTGAATCTGTTGATATAAGTCCCTTATATTTGTCCTTTCTCCCTAGGCCAGGGTCACAAAACACTGGCATAAAGATCGTAAGATACCCCAGGTGAAGATCATGAGGGTGAAGCTGAAGAGGTCCTAGGATGCACCTGTTGTCATTATTAGAATCCTGACACCCCAGAAGCAACAGTGGCCCACACAATCCTCCAAGCTGCCAGGAAATCCTCAAACTTTGTCCTTGAAAAGCATCATACTTTATCTTAATGTGAAGTCAGTTGCTAAGGCCCCTCCTGGGGCAGAAATCTAGCATCATTTGCTAGGTTTGAAGATGTTTGGCAGGCGTGTTGACTCCTCATCACTGGGGTCAGGGGCCAAGTGTGTTCTCAGAGGAGATTCCATAAAAGGGCAAACGGTGCTTTTTAGTGAAGGATCTGTACTTTTTCCCTTCCTGTAAATTACTGTGGTCTTAATTTTTCCAGGGCCAATACCAGAATGTTGAGATACAGAGGAGAGAAGGTGGAAGGAGTGGGAGGTGAGATCAGGTATGATCAGAGTTGGCTCTGGAGCCTCTGACAAGCTTGGAGTTGTTCCTCTAAAGAAGGGGTGAGAAAGCCAGGTGTGGTGGTGCATGCCTCTAATCCCACTGACTCAGGAGGTTGAGGTAGGAGGATCACAAGTTCAAGGCCAGAGGCAGGCTGTGTAACTTAGCGAAAACTTGTCTCAAAATAAAAGATAGACTGGGGGTGCAGCCCAGTGGCAGAGCACTTACAAAGTAGTGCTAGGTCCTGGATTCAACCCCCAAGTACCAAAAGAAGAAGAAGAAGGAGGAGGAGGAGGAGGAGGAGTAGCAGAGGGAGGAGAGAACGTGGATGACTCAGTAACAAAACTGACTCAAGCAACAGCTATTGCTTGGTTTACTGTGTTAGTCGCTGTGACTAAATACTGGAGAGAAACAATTTAAAAGAAAAAAGGATTTCTGTTGGCTCATGGTTTCAGAGTCCATAGTCAGCTGGCTCCCTTGTTTCTGGGCCATGGAAGGCAGAACAGAATGGCAGAAAGGTATGGGAGAACAAAGTTTCTCACACCATGGGGGAAAGAGAGAGAGGTAGGGGACAAGACATACCCTTCAAAGACACTGCCCCAGTGACCTGCTTCCTCCAACCAGGCCTCTTGTTTTCCAACACTTCCCAATAATGCCATCAGATGGATTCATCAATAGATTAATCCACTCATTAGGTCAAAACCCTTATGATCCAATCACCTCTCCATGAATGGATTCACCAGTCTTCAACACATGAGCCTTTGGGGGGGGCACTTCAAATCCAAATCATAACAGTTGCTACACATATACCATAAAAAGCCAAAAGGCAAGCTGAGGAAAATATTGGCAACAAATATAAACAGTCACTATGATAATATGTTTTACATATAAATAAGTGACACAAGACCCTTTAAGAGTAGTATGAACAGACAGATGTCAAATGAAGAGGCCTGTAAAGCCATGAAACACACACAAAAAAATGCTCAATATCCCTAGCTATTGGGGGAAATGCAAATTAAAACAACTCTGAGATTCCACCTTACTCCAGTAAGAATGGCCATGATCAATAAAACAAATAATGACAAACGCTGGCAAGGTTGCTGAGAAAAGGGAACCCTCTTACACTGTTGGTGAAGCTGTAAATTAGTCCAACCATTTTGGAAATCAATATGGAGGTATCTTAAAAAACTAAAAATAGATCTATCATATGACCCAGCTATAACACTATTGGGAATTTACCCAAAGGGAGATGGGTCATCATACCACAGAGACACTTGCATCTCCACGTTCAATGCAGCACTTTTCACAATAGCAAGGATGTGGAATCAACCAAAGTGCCCATCAACAGAAGAATGGATAAAAAACTATGGTACATATACACAATGGAATACCACTCAGCAATCAACAAAATGAAATAATGTCATTTGCAGCAAAATGGATGGAATTGGAGAAAATTATTTTAAGTGAACAAACACAAGCTGAGAAAGAAATACCACATGTTCTCACTTATATGTGGGAGCTGAATCAAAATTATAAGAAGGAAAAAATCCTATGTGGAGGTTGGAGCATAATAAATAAATAAATAAATAAATTTAATTAAATTAAAAAGCTAAAGTCAACCTAGCAGAGAAGGAACAATTTGGGGAATGCAAAAGAAGGAGGGAGAGATCTATCAAAAGGAGGAAATCCTGGGAGAGGAGAGGGGGAAGAGGAGGAACAAGGAGGAATGAGGAATGGGGGAGGGGGTGACCTCAGGGTGAACAGCCCAACTTCAATAGTCCTGGAAATAATTATAATAATACCAATAATACCAAAGAATGGTATTAATGTAGATGGGCTAGAAAATTCATGGAATAGTACTGACAATGTAAAAAGAAAGTTCACTACAGGAAAAGTTTCTATCTTAAACATAATTGGTACCCAAGGATATATAGAAAAATATTACCATAAAAAGACAAGCAAATGAGCCGGGCGAGGTGGCTCATGCCTGTAATCCCGGCGGCTTGGGAGGCAGAGGCAGGAGGATCACAAGTTCGAGACCAGAGATAGTCTGCGTAATTTAGAGAGACCCTGTCTCAAAAAGTAAAAAAATCAGCTGGGAGTACAGCTCAGTGATCCAGCACTTGCAAAACATGCAAGCGTGAGGCCCTGGGTTCAACCCCCAGTACCGAAAAAAAAAAAAAAAAAAAAAAAAAAAAAAAAAAAAAAAAAAAAAAAAAAAAAAAAAAAAAAAAAAAAAAAAAAAAAAAAAAAAAAAAAAAAAAAAAAAAGAAGACAAGCAAATGGAACAGAAGTCTTTGGTGGGGGCTTGAGATGGGGGGAGGAAGTATACAAGAGGGTAAGGGGGAACTTATCCGTGTAATGTACAAAAAATGCATATATGGAAATGTCACAATAAAAAGCATGTCAGAATGTATCACATTAAGATGTACATTAAAAATTTCCAATAAAAAGTAGTATGAATAAACAGATAATTCCCAGAAAAGAAAAACAGATAATTAAATGTTTAACCTTTGCTAATCAAAGAACCACATTAGAACACATTTCAACTATCAAATTAGCAAAAATTAATTTAAAATCATAATATCCAAGGCTGATTATTTAACTAGTTCTTTAAATAGTAGCAAATGCATAGCTAGTGCTTGTCTGATAGCACCATTCTTGCTGTGTACATGCCTTGACCCCCTGTAAGGTAGTCGCTATGTTCCCCATTTTGTTGATGTAGAAAGTAAGACACAGAGGTAAAGTAACCGGCCAAAGCCGAACTTCTCGTGTGCAGTGCACCTGCTTCACTGCAGGTGGAAGTGAAAGCGCACATAAAAGCTTTCTGGAGGGCAGATTAGCCATATGGACAGCTAAGAAATATACATTCCCTTTCACCTAGTATTTATTTTATTTTATATTTTATTTACTGAGGCAACCTCTCCCTATGCAGCTTAGGCTGGGCTG
This sequence comes from Pedetes capensis, assembly GCA_007922755.1. Lineage (NCBI taxonomy): Eukaryota > Metazoa > Chordata > Mammalia > Rodentia > Pedetidae > Pedetes > Pedetes capensis. Next base: position 63,037 of record VMDO01008869.1, read on the forward strand.
GAATTCCACATCCTCCCGCCTCAGCCTCCTGCGCGCTGGGATTACAGGATTCAGTGGATTTCACTGCATCTGGCTCACCTAGTAATTCTACTTCCAGGAATCCATCTCAGGGAAACAACCAGAGTTGAGCCATTTTGCTTTCCATGGCACATCCATTATGATGTGGGCTGTGGTTACGTCATAATGTACAATTAGTATATGGAAATACAGTGGGAGCTAGTCCATAATCTAGTGCTAAATGAAAAAAAGATAAAAATGTATATGATATGTGTATATACCTCCAATAGACCATGACTTCTGTGGGCGGTGAGATGGTGATTTGTAGTTTCCACCTTGTACTTTTTTGTTTTCTACTCTGATCCGAGCAAAAGCCAAGTGTTCTGTCTGCTGCGCTGGGCGCTGGGTTTCCAGGGCAGTGGGCCTGTGCGGCTGGGGTAGGGGCGACCGGCAGACAGGGGTCCTTGGAGGAACCACACTCTGTCCCTCCAGCGGGCGAGACGACCCGACCCTTGCAGCCTGGCAGCAGGGGCGAGGTCGGTTACGGACGTTCTGGAAGCGGTGGCCGGCTGCGGAGGAACGACCCCGCAGGGAGCGGCGGGCAGCGCGCGCCGCCCCTCCCGATCCAGGGCGCGAGTCCCAAATTCCAGCCTCGGGAAGACCTCCAAGGACGGCACCTCTCAGTGGGCGAGGACCGGCACCCGGGACCCGAGAGGGAACGAATGGAGAGGAGTGCAGCCCTGGCCAGCTCCGCGAGACTCCAAGCCACCGGCCGGGCGGAGAAAGACTTCCAGAAGGAGAGTGAGCCCGAGTTCAAGCCACCCAGGTGGGCCAGGGGCAAAGGAGGCCCTGCCGCTGGGTGCGCGCACCTGCCACAGCGCCCCCTGCCGGGGCATTGCTGGAGCGGGGGTGGGGGTGTTGCTGAGGGTCTGGACCAGCGCTTGCCCCAGAGGAGGCGCTTGAGCTAACAGCCCTCACTCAGCTCTCGGGCACCCTTCGCTGGCCGCTCAGCCCAGCCCCGCTTACCCTCACCCTGCGCTGACTTTAGCCCCACCGAGTCTACGGGACAAAAGACCATTGGAAAGTACTCTGAGTTGTTTGCGGCAGCAGTGGGCAACGTAGAATGGCTGCGGTTCTGTCTGAATCGGGACCACTGGGAAATCATGAGAGATGACAAGGTCAGTCCTTGGAGTGTGGAGGCAGGGACCGAACCCCTTCTATCACTGCAAAGGGCTCCTCACACAGATGTCATCTGGGAAGGATCTGACACCGGGGCATCCAGAGATGTCCTTTTTTGTTCGGATGGTCCTAATTCACCTTTAAGAGGCCCATTGTGGGGCAGGGAGGTAGGGTGTGCTGGTGATGAGTGCACACAGTAGGAAAGGAGCGTGAGTGATTCTGGGCTCACAGGGAACAGGGGATCCCAAGACACAGGCTCGGCTGTGGGCCCTGAGGCCCCAATCCCATTCAGCCTTCTCCTGCCCACTCTGGACTCCACAGGGCTTCACTGCCATCCACTTTGCAGCCCAACGGGGCAAGCTTGTATGCATGCAGGTCTTGGTAGAGGAGTACAAGTTTCCTGTGGATCTTCTCACCAGCAATCGCCAGACCCCACTACACCTCGTCATCCACAAGGACAACAAGACCATGACCCTCCCCTGCATCCACTACCTGCTGGAGAAAGGGGCACGGGTCAACACGTGAGTCCAGCCTGTTTCAGGAGGGAGTCTTGGAACCTGAGCAGCCAGGAACTCCACTCCAAGGCAGGCAGGCAGACAGGCAGATCCATGCAGGACAGAGGAGCTGTTGCAGGGTGGGGGGAACAAGGATTGGGTCCCACATAAAGCAGTGAGCCCATGTGATGTAGTGGTTAAGAGACTGGCCCTTGGAAGAGGACTGACCCAGTTCACATCCTAGCTTTGCCACTTCTGAAGAGACAGTGGGACCTTTGGCAAGTCACTCAACCTGAGCCTCAATGCTCTGGTTTCCAGACTTGCGTACATTATAATCACCTGGGAGGCTTCAGAACTACCAGTGCTAGTGTTCCATTTCAAAGGTTGTGGTTTAATGGGTCTGTAGCTGGCCTGGGCCTTGGGGTTCCTAATTTGCAGCTAAGTTTGAGAATCACTGCCAGTGTCTTCAACTGAAATTTGGGAGGATGACCATGCCTATCACATGAGACTACTCTGACAACTGAGGAAGTGCATGGCATATAGGACACTGCACTCATGTTCATTCAAAATATTTATTGAGTATCCCTTTGTTGCTAATAAGCACTATTCCACAATTGGGGAATACAGCAGCAAACACACAAAAATGGTTCCTGCCCTCATGAAGATGACATTCTAGTGAAGGAGAAGATAGTAAATTAGCAAATGAATAAATGGCCAGAATTCTGACAAAGCACAGGATGTGGCTGTGAAGCGAATAAACAAGGTGATATAGTGGGAAGCAAAGGGATGGAGGGAAGGTCTATTTTGGAAGAGGTAATCACCTCTCAGGAGGTGACATTTAAATTGCAACCAGGATTAAACAAATCAGCCATGCAAAGAGCCAGAGAAGTATTCCAGGCAGAAGGAGCATCTTGTGCAAAGGCCATGTGTTGGGGAAAGAGTAGGGCACAATCAGAGGACCAGGTCAAGGAAGAGGCTGGGCCCAGGTCTGCAGACCGTGAGGGCCATGGCAAGGCATGCATGGGAGAAGGGAGGAGGTGGCCGGCTTAAGAGTGGATAAGGGTGATATCTCTGAGCCAACCCAGCTCTCCTTCCAGCAGTTCTTAGCTATCACATACCTCCTAGTCAGATTTTCACTATTCACTTAGTCTAATCCCTTCTACAGTAGAGGAACTTGAGGTTGAGAGAGAGAAGGGACATAGCCAGGGTCACTCACTGGGTGGTGGCAGAGGGGGCCCTGGAAGCTGGTTTGCCCATCTATCTAATAAGTGGATGCCTTTGTCCTTTTCTGCCCTCTTCCCTTCCGGTGGGGCCCTCCACAGTCAGACACGCAACGGCTCCACACCCCTGCACCTGGCAGCCCGTGAGGGCCTGCTGAGCTGTGTGAAGGTCCTGGTACAGCGTGGTGCCAATGTCCATGCCCGAGACACCACAGGCTGCAAGCCCATCGACTACTGCAAAATCTGGAACCACCGCGCCTGTGCCCGGTGGGTGTGAGCCACGAGCCATCTACCACCCTTCCCTTTCACGTGGGCCTTCTCTCCCTCCTTCCACCAGGGCCCTCATCCAAGGCCAAGGCCCTAAGATGAGGGTCTGGGAAGCCAGGTGATGAGGGCATAAGTCTGCAAAGGCTTCCTCCTGGGGTATTATTGGAAGGGCCTATGGAGGCCCCCCTCTCTAGGTTGAACAGTCCTCCTTCTTCGACTTGGGGCCCCTGGCTCCTCAGCAAGAGGGTGGTGACCAGGCCATCAGACACTTTCCTCTTTCCCCACCAAGGAAGGACTGAGCCACAGGGCCTCTGGACAGTGGGAATGAGTTGTCTTGCTCATCCCAGGTCTGGAAGCTCCTGCCACCTCATCTAGGCCCTCAGCAGCCACCCGTCTTCCCGGCCACCATGGGGGCTGTCACATCCCCCTTCTTTGGCACCAGGTTCTTGAAGGATGCCATGTGGAAACAGGACAAGAAAGATTTTTCCTGTGAGATGGGGAAACTGAAGAGCCTCATGGACAAGCTGGCCCTCATGGAGCACAACTACCTGACAGAGTATCAAGTAAGGAGGAGGCCCACAGGGCCAGGCCCTGCTGCTATGCAGGTTTGTGAGTAGAGAGGTAGGGACCATGTGCTGTGGTGAGGAGCATGGCCATAGCACTGCCACCTAGGAAGAGACACCCCTCCTGGCACTCTGCTGAACTCTAAGCCTCTAAGCCACTCCTGTCCTGTGCCAGAAAGCAAATCCGGCCTTAGTTACACTGTCCCTTTCAGAATGAGAACCTCTAAGGAAACCAGGGCACTGCCTATCACTGGGACTCACACTCTGGATAGAAAGAAGATTCATTATTCCCCGCAGCAGACACTTAGCACTCACTCTGTGCTGCAACCCCAAAGACCAACAAGATGTGGTCCCCACTCAAGGAGCTTAGAGGCTAGTGAAGAGGCAAATTATGGTCCCATAGAGGGGGCAGTCCAGGCAAGTGCCAGAACAGATGCATAAAAGAAGTCTCTGAAGGTGGGTTTAGCTCAGCTGGTAGAGTGCTGCTTTGCACTCTCTGAGGCCCTGGGTTTGATCTCCAGCACCACAAAAATGGGAGAGGTATGTGGCAACCCACTCCTGAAACAATTCCATCGAAAACCCTGTGAGAGTCACTATGAGGCAAACCCGACTCAACAGCACCTAACAACAACATAGACATATGGGTTGGTTGCATGAAGCAGGAAAAGGCTGGCCAGGCAGAAGGTATAACTGTGTGGAAAGGCATGGTCCACATGTGAACATGATGCATACAGAAAACAGCAAATTCAGGGATCAGATGAGTGTCAGAGAGTGACAAACTAGAGGTTGGTCAGGGGTGCAGATCAATGAAGACTGGCTAGGGAAAGAGGGGGATTTTTAAGCAGGTATAATCATATAGGATGCAAAAACAAAATGAAACAAACCTGGAAACAAAATCCCCAAATCAGAAAACCCAGAGATATGCTTGAACTCTTAAGTGGACCCTGAGTGAGTTCTGTTCCAGCTGCATTTCTCTCCATGTATTCCTCATCACCCATGCCACTCAGCCCTCACAGTCACATACATGTCCAGCAGAGGCAAAGCCCATGTTTCCCATGGGTCCAACCCTTCCCAGAAGCCCCTTGCAGATCTCCACTCAGGAAATCTCTTGTTGGCTTCAATTGGGTCATGTGTCCATTCTTGTTCCAATGACTCAAACTAAAGGTAAGCTGTAGGCTGATTGACTTAGGTCTGGGGCAAGGCTGATGGAATTAGGATGATTGGCTTAAGCTAATCAGAGCCTACCCCTGGAGCTGGGTCAATCTCCCAAGCACCTGATTGCTTAGCAACAGTCTGGGAGTGAGACACTGAGACAAGAGGGGTGAGGAGATTCTGTGACAGGTGGAAGGTTCAATTCTAGTGGAGGCAAGGAAAGAGCTCGACTGAGTCACTGCTACCCAGCCTGGGAGCCAGCCAGCTGTATCCTCCCCTACGTGATTTCTCAAGGTCCATCACTTCCAAGAAGCCTGTCCAGATTAGCTCTACCCAATTCCGAGCCTTCCAAAGTTTCCTACTTCCTCCTCCTGGGGTCAAGGAGGTAGACTGCACTTCTCATTTGCCTTTCCCCTATCAATCCAGAGATTCTTTTATGGCAAGACAGGTCTCCACTATTTGGCTGCTGATTCCTTTTATGGGAGAGGACTTGTGTCCCCATAAAGCTTGAGGTTTCCCCAAGGCAGGGACTGTCTCCCTCCTCAGGTTGGAGGCTCACCTATGTCAGAGGATCTGTTTCTGTCATCAGGGTGGAGGGCTCCCCTGTGGGACAGCCTTTGTCTCCTCATCATCCTAGGAGCTCCCCAAGGGCAAAGGTTGTCTCCTCCGTGAGAACAAGGGCTTCCATAAAGCAGGCGTCTCATCACACTCTGGGTTCCCCTGCTGCGAGGACAGTATCTCACCAGTTAGGCCTGAGGCTTCCTAGAGCTACAGCCACAGGGCCTCCTTCCCCATAAGCACCACAGCAGCCTTGCACCTCTGCTCCGTGCCCTCCTTTGTTGCAGAAAGAACGCAAAATCCTGAGAAAGGCTAATTTCAAAAAGTGGCTCCACTGCAAGCAGCTACATCAACACCAATCCCCAGTTTCTGACATCAGCCAAGAGGCTAATGCCCAGCCTTGGCCCTTTGCCCACTCCAAGATGCCAGAATCCCAGATTTCCAAGAGTTTCCACCCATCTGTGGAGGCCCAACTACAAAACTTAATCCAGCTTCCAGTGCCACCCAAGCCCACCTTCAAGCAGCCTACCATCAGTAGGCCTAAGTTGTGGAATCTGAGCAACAACCCTGCTACATTCCCCACCACTGAGATCTCCTGCCCACAGGGCATCCGCCTGGGTGTGCATCCAGACCGTGTGCAGGAGCATGACTTCTGCAGCTTCCTAAAGGTGACTCGGAACAGGCATGGTGGTGCACAGCTGCACACAGTGGACGGCCACAGAGTGGTCCCTGTGCCCCAGCTACCTTTCAAGGTGATGCTCCACATGCTGTACCCAGGGGCACAGCCATACAGGATGAAGGTGCCCCAGGGCTTATATCCCATCAGCATACTAGATGTGTCCCAGAAGCGGTACTTGGGCAATGACACCTTCTGGACGGACGCTCTGGCCATGAACCTACGTGAAACATTTGACGAAGCCTTCCTGGCAGCCCTGAGAGCTCATAAAGCTCTCACCGCCTTGCCCTCCTCCCGGCCCCCCAAATAAAGTTATTTTGGTGGCCTTTACCTGCAGCAGCCCAGTGAAGACTGGGGTATGGTGGTTCGCATTGTGGTGGGGAGGAAAGAGAAAGGTGTGCTATGGGCTTCCTAGTCCCAAGCTTAAGGGTTGCTGTTGTTAGGTACCACTGAGTATGACTCAGAGTAACCCTATGTACAACAGAATGAAACACTACCGGACGTTGTGCCATGCCTGACACCACGTCAGTGCTTCCCTGCTATTCATGGGGTTTTCCAGGGGCCCCCTTTTTCCTTCCCCCACCCCAAAAGTCCAGATCCCAGACTCCTTTCCCTCTGCAAAAAATCTCTTAGCTCCCCCAGAAAATCCACATTAGGGCAGAGCCCCAAAATTCACAATGAAGGATCAGTCACTATCCTGGGCCCTAGCAATGTGAAAGTGGCACTCCAATACCCACTGCCCTCCTTACTCTTACCCCAGGCCCACCAGGGACAAGACTTCCAGAAGGGAGGGACAGCAGAGAAATTCTGCTACTTTTTCAAACTCAGTCCTTCCTGCTATGGGCTCAGGACCTCACTCTTCATCTGCAGATCCAGACCAGGGGAGGACAGCTAATGTGCCACCCCAGCATGGTCTTCCCCACGACTACGGCTATCATCCCTTGCTCCCAAACTGCCACTGAGGCACCTGCAGTTCAGAGAGGTTCCAGCAGCCCACCTAGGGAGGAACTGTGAGACTGCAAGATCACCTATACGTCCTCCAGGCAGCCACCTCGGATCCCCTGCCATACCCTTGTATGCACCACAGGTCATCAGTAAGCAAACATTTATTGAGTGCTTTCAATGTGCCAGGCACCAAACCAGGCACTGTGGATACAAAAATTCAAGGACAGTCCCTGCCCTCAAGGAGCTTACAGTCTAGTGGGGAGACAGACCAGAAAGCAGGCAAGTGAGCCCCGAGAGTCTGTGCAATGTGCTGGCATGGGGCTGGGGGAGGAGAGGAGACACTGAAAGCTTCCTGGAGGAAGTAAAATCTAAGTTGAGACTTGACAGAGAAAGTACCAAAGTGAGTAGAAGAAAAGGGAATCAAAAGTGGCAACAGAGCGCCACGCCTGGGCCCCAGAGTGCAAGAAGGCAAGATGAGACCAGAGAGGCAAGCAGGGACCAAGACACCAGGGGTCTCACAAGCCATGCTAACGGGTCTGGACTTTATCCTGAGCCCAGTGGGGAGTCATGGAAGATTTGAGGCCAGTGAGTTACTTGGTAGACTTTGCGTTTTAGAAAGACAACTCTGGCTGGCCATGGGGTAGAGAAGCAGCAGAAGGCTGTCATAATAAACCTAATGAACACTGATGATAGTAGGAGAGGCTCATATTAAGAGATGTTAAGAGAGGCTTGACAGTTTTTAGAGATAGATGATGGGGGCAAGAACAGAAAGCAAATTTCCTGTCTGGCTCGTGAGTGATCTTGGGGTCAAGGCAGGTACCCAAAAGGGGCAGGTTTGTGGAGGACAGCAACTGGTGCCATCTGAATAATGAACTTGAGTTGTCTGTGCACCCAGAAAGCAGGAGAACTGTGATTCCGACTGGAGAGCTGCTGGGGCTGGAAGTCAATGTTTGGTTCCTCAGCAGAGTCCCCAAAGCCATCAGCATGGATAGGCTTCCCAGGCAGCCCACAACAGAACCCTGAGAGTGCATGGGGTAAGCTGAGATGCCTTCGTGGGAGACTGAAAGGACAGCCGGAGAGGTAGAAGGACAGCCAACCACACAAGTGCCAGGGAAATGTGATTTAAGAAGCAGGGAATAATGAACCACATCAGCCACCACCAAGATCCACCAGGATAAGGTGTGAAGATTCCACAGTTTTTAGCCCATGAAGGTCCTTGATCACCCTGGATGGGCATTGCCCTGCAGTAGTGAATGCAGCAGATGAAGCCACACCATCAGGGTGAGGAACAACCAAGCAGACAGCAAGGGAAAGTAGGGCCAGCTGTCAGCCCATCTGTTAGGATGACAGCCTTGTATCCACTACCTTGTCCACATAGCAGAACAGGGCCTGGCAACCTCACTCATATCCAAAGAAGACTAAATGTGCTAGACCTTCCAGGGAAAAGGGGATGGCTGGCATTTTTAAAAGAATGGAAATGAAAAAGCCAAGGAAATAAAAGCGCTATGGTGAGACTTCAGGCATGATGTAGAGAAAGATTTTCAAGGACAGGGGTTTTTCCAGTGGCTTAAAGGTGCCACATGTGTGCAGTCCATCTCTGCACCTGCCAGCCTCAGTGAGGTATAGGACATGGCCAGTGACAGCTCTCACAGGGATCTCATTCCAACATGTACTGTTGAGTACTTGCAAGGCACTATATAGTTGGAGTGCAAGGTTAACAATGCTGGTCTGTGCCCAAGACATGGCCTGCCTTCTTAGAAGGCAGAGAACATTTCCCCAGAAGCCAGGAGCACACAAAAGAGTGCCACACCGTGTGCGCTCTCAGAGTGACAAACAGTCTCTCACACTAGCCCCAGTTCTTAAAAAACAGGTAACAGCCCAGGCTATCTGGAAGCCAATTTTTATTTTTCCTTTGAGCCTGGATAGAATTCAGCCAGAAAGGACTCTTTTTCCTTGAAGGAACTAGATGCTTTTCTGCAACCTAACTCAGCCCCATATTGTCTCCTTTCCTACTCCCAGCTTGACAATCACAGAGCCTTGGGGAAAGAAGAGATGGAAAAAGAGGGAAGTACATATAAAAGGCTCCCTTCACTCCCCCACTCCCCAAATTCCCCACCAAGGCTCTGCTTCTCATCACTGCTCCTTCCCACTAAGAGTCATAAGAAGAGTCCCTTTGGAAGGACAAGACGCAGACCCAGAAGAGGAATCTCTGGAGCCAAAGCTAGCCCAGCCCAGGCACAGGTTAGCAGGAAGAAAGGAAGATGAACTTTTGGGGTATTAAGGCAAACAGTGCCACCTAGAATCTTTATTCAAATGGGAATCAGCAATTGGACAAAAATCACAGTTCAACAGCAAAAACCATTTCTCTTGGAAGTGCCAAGCCATGGCCCCTCCCTGCGGCCATCTGCCCGGAGAACTTGTCACTGGGTGCTCTCCAGTTTCACAGACCTTGCCCTGCCTGCCCCGGCAGGGCCAGAACCTCCCAACCCACCTAGGGAGGGGGAGGGCTGGGGACACGGCCTCCTGGCTAAGCAGGCTCTGCCACCCTCCCTGGTACCCCTGGCAGAGTCAGATCCGAACCATGCTGAGTCCCCTGAGGAGGGTGCAAACAGGAGAGGGAAGTCCAGGCTGGCAGAAGGTGCCCTCCAGGCTCCTGGCCCCTATTAGCACAGAGGCCCAGGGGCCTGACTCTCCTAATCTTGCCCCCACATCCCTCCCCTAGGCGTTCAGTATATCTTCTGACGACTGGGTAGAATGGCCTCTTTGATGAAGGAGAAGACAACCAGGATCCCTAAACGTTTGCCCCGCTTGCCTTTGGTGAAGTAATTGGAGACCACGTCATCTGTGGAGACACAGGCATGGAGATGAGTGAGTGAGTGTGTGTGAACACAGCTCTCCCAGCCAGAGCCAACAGGAGGGCTTTCTTTAGGACTCACATCCAGTAAAACCACACCCGCTGTCATGATGCTCCAGTTCCCCCAGCCAACTCAAGCCTTGCTGGCATCCCCCTACCTGGCCCCTTCTCACCTCCTGGCTGCATGGTGGAGGGCAGGACATTCTCCCCAGCCGAAAGTGACACAAAGAATGCAAATGGGATTATCCACAGGCAGAAAGTGAAATAAGCCAGGACCTGACAACAAGAGAAATTGAGAAGAAGGTGCCCCAGAGTAGGCTGCGCATAATCACTATGGGTCTTGGAGAGGTGCTAAGGGTATACAGATCGCTCACCCCTGCTCGCTGCCAAGGCCAAGGCCCAGAGAGTGGGATATTCTCAGACATGAGATAATTTAGTGGGGAAAGGTGCGGGCTGACAATAACTGAATGTGGCAGCACTCCCTCCCAAAAAAGTGACCTTTTACTTCCTAGAGCTGTAGGGTGGGGTGAAATCCTGGGAGAAGAAAACTTTGACAGGACACTGCGGGGAGCTGGGGTTCAGGGCCACAGCCCACCCTTGTCCTGTGAGGTCACTGTCACAAAAGCCCAGCCTGATATCCATTCAGGGCTTTGGGATAACTCTACTGGGAGATCCAAAGGACTCACTGGGGGCAAGTAGGGTCCTTCCACCCCAGCCAAAGGGATTCCTTTGGTTCCTCAGCCACAGTGCTTTCAAAATTTATCTGTATTAGGCTTTGTGATTTTAAAAACAGGTGATCCCCAAATGTACTCAGTTCCAGATCACACCTAAGTTCACCAAGCAAATCATGCAAATCCCCTTTACTCCCATGTCCCTGTTACTAGCTGCATGTGCTGGACACTCCTTACCTCTGAGAAAGGATAATATTCTTCAGCAAAAAACTGAAATGCTAGGTAATGATTCACCACCACTAGTCCTGTTAAGGGAATGAAGAATCAGTCAGTTTGGAGGAAATAATGTAAAGCTGGATTTTTAAACTTGTAAAGGCCCTGGGAGTTAGAAGCCCTGAGTCTTAGTCCTGGCTTTGCACCGAACTCAGACTATGACTTTGAGCCAAGTACAGGACTGCTGAGAACTCAATTCCCCATCTTTCAAGATGGAAGAATCAGCCCCAACCTGCCCACTCCAGAGGGCATTATGAATAAAATTAGGAGATAGATAACACACCTAGGCATGTTATGAAAATGAGACTTCCATGCTACATAATCTAAAACATCATGACAACGAACCTGGTTTTTATTGGGTATAAGTCCTAAAGACCTCCCATGGGAAGCAGGTGGAGGAAAGTCTTAGATGGACAGGAAGACCTTCCCCTCCAAGAATTTCCACTCCACACTGGGCAGCAGGGAGAAGGCCTTCTCAAGTAAAAGGGCTTTCATTCTTTAGGAATAGCGGGCACAGTTTATAGAGACTTTGAGGTGCAGTCTTATGGTTCCTCAGAATGCTGGGGAAGGAGTCGTTCCCCATTCTGCCCAGGGTGAGGCACCTACTCTGAACTGGCATATTCTGGCCCTACACACTCCTCCTTAGTGTGCAACCAAGCCCATGAAAGAAAGTGGAACCTTTGCAAGTAAGCAAAGGAACCTTTGCAAGTGAGCAAATCCTGGGGACAGGCTGCTCAGAGGCACACATCCCTGCCTGTTCTCAACATGGGGTGAAGGGAAGGCAATGGGAAGAATGTGTCCCCTGAATCTGAACCCTCTCACACGTACCTCACAGCAACTCTCCTCTTGCCTCATTCCTTCTAAAGCAAAGATGACAGTTCTATGATGCCTAGCCACAGGCTATGGCTAAGGGATACTGAAGACAGGATGGTACCTGGGGCCCAAAAATTCTTTCAGAAAAACTTTCCAGCATCTAAAGGGCAGGCTAAGGGAATGACAAAAGGAAGCCAAGGGTAGCAGGGAGCTCTTCCCTGGGATGATGCAGAAGGTCTCCAAGGAAGGGTTCCCCATACAAACCCCTGCTGAACAAGGCACTCAGGGAAGAGAACAGTCCTAGCTTTAACGTTGTGCCCTCCTTGTTGATAATATTTTCTTTCCAGATCCTCCCACAGATATAGAAAAGTAGCTCTAAAACACCCCTAACTCTATCTGATACTCTGGCCCATGACTAGGATGACCAGTCATCATGAGTAGGAGAAACAGCAATCCTTATAACAAGTTTCTCCATGAATATCTATAAATATCTATAACAGGGGTATCCAACCTTTTGGCTTCCCTGGTAAAGAGGAACTGTCCCAGTAAAGAGGAAATGTCTTGGGCCGCACATAAATTATAAATATAGTTAGTGCATCTACACAATAAGGGGGGTCGCAAGGAAAATAAATGCTAAAAACACACATGATGTTTAAAGATTTTGTGGGACCGCATCAGTAGCTGCTCTAGGCTGCATGCAGCCTAGGGGTTGGACATGCCTGGTCTATAATCACCTACTATGGGCCAACTCCCAACAGCCCTGTCAGAAACATCACCTCAGAACACATGGAGTAGCTAAGGCCCAGAGGGGCAAGGCGTCTTCCTAGGGTCACAAAGTGGTAGCAGCGCAAAGGCAAGGAGGAGGAGGTCTAACCCTGAGGCAGCTGCAGCCAGTGAGAATAGGACTAGGAAAGGAACCCTGGGAGGTATCCACACCAGGCAGTGTCTGCAGGCTCACAGCCCCCTGAGGCTCCAGTCTTGATCATGACTTTGGGCTAAAGGACTGGATGAGAAGCTGCCTACCTGCCAAGGAAGGGTTTTAGGCTTTTCAGACCAAATGGTTACCTGGAGGCTAGAATTACTCAGCCAGGGGTGCTGCCTCCACCAATCCACAACCTCTTCTCTCTTCCCAAACCCTCCTTCAATGAACTTACCTCTTTAGGAAGTCCCTCCCAGCCTGAGCGTCCCACCCCCAACAAGTCCTAAGCACTGGGGCTGATGCAGGCTCCATGGTCCTCAAGAGAAGCCTGTCTTCCCAGCCAGCCTGGCATCCTGGAGAACCTCAGTGACTTGCCTCCTCTGTATCCCCTCCAGTGCCCAGGATTAACCTGGGCACATCCAACCCCATCAGCTCCCTCCCCAACTCTGTCCCCTCTCACCGCAAGACAGGATGAAGTTAGGAGAGGTCAGCATGATAAAGGGGAAGGTCTGGAGGAGGCCAAAGTAGACGAGGTTGGTGAAGAGGCCCACGCCAATCATGCTGGTGGGGAAGCGCTCAAAGACGTAGAGGCCAATCAGCACAGCTGTAGAGAACTGAAACAACCAGATACACAGTGCAGGGAACCTTCAGGCAACTTACCCAGGCTCCCTACCCCAGCCTAGTCTGGGCAGCATTAGTTTGTGCCTCAGTCTCCTCGCTTTAGTCACAGGTCTCCTTAACTAGACTGTCAGCTCCCAAAATGCCATTTCTCATGACTTCTGACAGCAATCCACAGTAAGAAAAACTTTTTACACAGTAACTCTAATACACACATACATACATGTGATTGGAGCTTGAATTCAACTCTGGTCTTTTGCATTTGTTTATTTTCTTTTGATGCTAATGATCAAACCAGGACCTCATGCAAGCAAAGCACATGCTATACCACTGAGCTACACCCCGGCCCCTATTCCATTTTTTTTTTAATGTTGAAGATAACCTACTGAATCAATTATATAACTCAATATGGAATCATGCCTGCAGTTTGAAAAACACTGTTTTCAGCTGGCCATTATGGTGCATGCCTGTAATCCCAGCACTTGGGAGGCTGTTCAAAAGCAGGTTCAAGGTCAGTCTGATCTACCTAGTGAGTTCCAGGCCAGCCTAGCCTTCACAATGAGACCCTGTCTTAAAGAAAAGAAAAGAAAGAGAAGAGAGAAAGAAAGACAGAAAAGAAAAGAAAGGAAGGAGAGAGAGAGAGGGGGGGGGGAGAGACAGAGAGGAGAGAAAGAAAGAGAGAAAGAGAAAGAAAATGAAAAGAAAAAGAAAGGATGGGAAGGAAGGAAGGAGGGAAGGAAGGAAGGAAGGAAGGAGAAAAGAAAAAAAAAAAAACATTGTTCTGAAAGACCTGTAGCTATCACCGCTTAAGTGACAGTTGGCTGAATGAAGGCTAATTCCTGTACTAACACCCACAGGCTGGGTCTCTGAAGCCAGACCTGAAGACTAACTCCCAACCCCAGGCCATACCCAAAATGGAAGTGGTTGCTTGACACCAAGTGACCTTCATCCTATCCAAATGCACCCCCATCCCAACCCTCAGCCTTCTCTGTAGCTGGTGGAAATGTTCCCCAGCAGTCACTCCCATGGACTTGACACCAATGAGAAGGACTGTATCTTTAAAAAGAGATGCCTTCCATGGGGTCAGAGGAAAGCAAGGGTAGGGCCAGAGGCAGTGCTCCCCTTAGGATCAATCATTGATCCAATTAGAAAGTGGGCGATGAACAAGTTGCCCTTAAGGTTCCTCTACGTACTAAATGCTGGGAGCAGAGAATGGAGCTAGAGACTATGGGAGACAGCCAAGCAAAGGCAAAGCTACACTCCTGTAATGAGAGAATGTACACTTGGCTATCACCTTAAGGAAGAGAGAACAGATTTGCAGTGAAGTGATACCACCCAGGGAAGAAGGCTAGGGAAGATCTGGGCCCAGGAACGCAGACCCAAAAGACAGGATTCTGGGCAGGCAGGTAGGAGTGGCACCCTCAGGAAAGAGCAGAGACAGAGTTCTCAGCACCCAGGCTAAACTGTACCTACTTTTTGAGGCAGGGCAAAAGGCAGAGAGGGATCCTGGGGAAGGCTGCCACTTACCCAGATCATGTATTTTATGATTCTGCTGGTGGCCACTGTATATTCTTCTATCAGTTCTGCCAGGTAGTACAGTCCAGCCGCTGGGGGGAAGAGGTGGGGGACAAGCAGCGAGAACATCAGCCAGGGTCATTTCCACCAACCTGTCAGCCCTCTCTCAGCGCTCAGTCCCCACCAACCCTGCCCTGACTCCAGAAACAAACCAAACAACCCCAGGGTTGCTCTTCCAAGTCCAGAGAAATAGAACTTTGTCAGGGCAACTCAGGAAAGATTCTATAAAACGAATGGAAGCCCTCATTTGGCTCCTCAGCACAAGGACAACCTCTGGCCCAGGAAGCATTTCATTACTTCTTTAAATAAATACCTGTGGGGCACTTAGTATGGGCCAGGTGCTAGGGCTAAGAGGAGAATACAGCAGAACAAGGCAGACAACGTCCCTTCCCTGAACCAACCTGAGGAAGGGCGGTGGGAATAAATAGGGAGGAGAGTTCAGGACGAGTACAGAGCACTACAAAACCGTCAAACCCTTTTGGAAGGCTTCCCGGAGGAGGTGAGATCTCAACTGAGGTCAAATAGAAACTACCCAGGAGGAAAAGTGTCAAAGGTGGAAAGCACAACTGCACGGGGCCAAAGGTGAAGAGGTGGCAGTGGGCCCGCGAGGGTAGGAGCGGTTGGCGGTCCGCGGGCGCGGTCGCCTTAGGTCAGCCTTTCCCGGGCACAGCGGGGCGGACTTTGTGACACCTGGCAGGGACCAGCGGTCGGGTCGGGCTGCTGGGCTTAACAGAAGGGGCAGGACCTGGCGGGCCCGAAGTGGGGTGGCAAGGGCCAGGATCGCCGAGCAGAGACCCCAGGTCGCACTTAGACCCCGCTGGCGCGACCCCCGACAAGCACAGATGCCGGGAGCGGAGCCCGCGCGGGCCGGGGTCGCGCACTCTCACCGACGGCCAGTGTGATGAAGGCCACCTGGATGAAAAGCGACAGCCAGCTCAGCACATACATGAACCACATGGCGCCCTAACCCCGCCCGCCCCGCGACCACCAGGACGGGCCTGCGCGCTTGGGCTCCGGCGACACGGGGCCGCCACCGCCGCCGCCGCCGCCGCCGCCGCCGCCGCCGCCGCGTCCCCGCCCCACGGACGGCAGACAGCGGTGTGCGGCGGTGGAGAGGAACACTGCCCTACTGCAGTTTATCGCCAGGCTCACGTTAGCGCCGCCATCCGGAGCGGAGGGCCAAGTGCTAATGCCCGGTAGGCGCGGTGCCCGTTCTCGGCCATGTTCGCTCAACTCCACCTAGGGGATGATGGGTGCAGCAGCCCACCGGACCCTGGGCGGTACCCAGGAGCGGAGATGAGGCACTTTGACAGGGGCTTGCAGTGCACGTCGCCCATTGGACTTTATCTTGCTGTTGCAGGTAACAGGAACAAAATTAGAGTCCCTAACGTGCCAGGCGCTGTGCTGAATGCCAGGCTCTATGTTCATGATGGAAATTAATCCAATGATGTGGATCATTTTCTGGATGGGGAGCTGGGGTCAAGGGAAGTTACCTTGCCCCAGGTCACACATCTAGGAAGCTACACAGTCCTCAGTTGGGGTGCCTTTAGTTGGTCACCCTAAGGTCTAATTTTCCCTCTAGATTGAGTTATTTTGGCATCCAGTCTGCACTTTTGTATCAGCACTGTGTTCGCAAGGCCTCTCCAAGCACTAACTGTACTTAATACACCTCTGGGCTAGTTACTGACAGGCACAAGGAAGGACAAAGTCCTTGGTAAGATGCCCCTCCATCTAGTGGCCAAGACAGGCATGCAAAATAAAGTATGTATAAGAAGATTCTGGGGTTTTAGTTCAGTTGGTTGAGTGCTGCTCTGAGCTCTCTGAGGCCCTGGGTTCAATCCCCAGCACCACAAAAAAAAAAAAAAAAAAAAAAAGGAGAAGGACCTGGCAGCCCACTCTCATACAATCCCAAAGAAATCTGCCATTGAAAACCCTATTAATAGCAGAGAAGCACTGACATAGTGCCGACCATGGCACAGTGTTGGAGAGTGTTTCATTCTGTCGTACACAAGGTTGCTATGAGTCAGACACGAGTCTACAGCACCTAACAACAACAACAACAAAGGGATTCTGGTATGCTTCTTATCTCATTATTATTATTATTATTATTATTATTATTACCACTGCTACTACTACTACTAGTATTACTATTATTATTATTGAGGAAGCGTCTTGCTATTTTGCCCAGGCTGATTTCAAACTCGAGATTCTCCGCCTCCTGAGTGCTGGAATTATTACAGACTTCACTACCATGCCTAGCCAGAATCATATTTTTGATGCATTATGTATGTGTATATATATATATATATATATATATATATATATATATACACACACACATACATATATATACACACACATATATATACATATATATATATATATATATATACACTTCACAAAACCAAACAGAATTACCATATGATCCAGTAATTCCACTTCTATATATATAATCAAAAGAATTGAGAAAGTAAGCCTGATGTGGCAGTGGATGAAGAGTTTGAAGCAGGAGGATCCCAAAATCCAGGCCAGCCTGGGCTACAAAGTAAGACTTTGTTTCAAAAAAAGAAATAAACAAATAAATAAAAACTAAAAAAAAAAAAAAAGAAAGAAAGAGAAGGAAAGAAAAAAGAAAATTGAGAAAGTAGATATACATTTGCACACAGATGTTCACAGCAGCAAGATTCACAATAAGCAAAATATGGAAACAACCCAAATGTCCATTGATGGGTGAAAAAAATTAAAATGTGGCATATAAATGCAATGAGATATTACTTATCCTTAAAAAGAAATGAAATTCTGATACATGACTACAACATAGATGACCCTGAAGACATTATGGTAAGTGAAAAAAGGCCAACAACTTGGGCCAGGCACAATGGCCCACACCTGTAATCCCAGCAACTCAGAAGGTTGAGGCAGGAGGATCACAAAATTTGAGACTAGAGGAGCATAGCCTGTGCAACTCAGAAAAACCCTGTCTCAAAAAAAAAAAAA
>VMDO01008870.1:0-33183 GCA_007922755.1 Pedetes capensis
TAGGTACAATGCAAAAGCAAACTGGAAATGAAATTGCACCTTCATTTCACTCTAGTCTTTATCCCAAGTCTGTGTCTTGAATTAAGATTGATTAAAATGATTATTAACTAAAATTTAATACTAGAAAATATGTCTGGTGAGTAGAAATAAACATTTAGATTTTCTTTCTGATCTATATGAACAAAAATCTATTATTAATGACCTATTATTCTATAGTACTTAATGCTAAGAAAAAGCAATTGTGAAAAAGATACAACTTTTTATCAAAGTCCATGGAAGAAGTTACTTAGTTTCCCAAGGTCATTGAAGTAAATAGGAAACAGATATAGTTAACAGGAAACAGCTATAGTCGATAGGAAACAGGTATATCAACTATAGAGATAAATGAAATTCAAATTAATTTTCATCTCAGGCATTAGTTTCACCTGACATCATCAATTACTTTTCCAACAGGAATTTGACCTCATGTTTCTATGTAATCCATATAATGTTCTCTCATTATCTTTTGGTGGAAATGTTGGCAAGAGAATGAGAAGAAACCTAAATAATCACATGAATTAGGTAACAGAAGAATAGCCTAAACTCTTCTTTTAGTGGCTCAATGATACAGAAACAAGTGAAAATGAACAAATAATTTCAGAAAATAACACTTTGAATTAATGGGAGATCCAAGAATACCATCCAATTTCTTTACAATTTCCAACATCATATTCTTCACCCTGCTATCAAGGTTAATTATAAAACTATGACTCCATACATATTTATTTGTAAAAATATTTTTTATTATTGTTAGGTGCTATTGAGTTGGTATCTGAGCAACCCTATATACAACAGGTGAAACACTATTGTCAGTGATTCTCTGCTGTTCATAGCGTTTTAATGGCTGATTGCTTTTTGGGAGTGGGTTGCTGGGTCCTTCTCCCAAGCCTACAATATTTGATGTTCCCAGGTGGTCTCCCATCCAAATGCTAACCAGGCCCAACTCTGCGTAGTTTCTGAGATCTGATGGGACAGATGCCACAGGGCTACGGCTGCAGGCTGCAAAAACATGGAATATATTAAAATAGAAAAGGGTAACATAATATGTTACATACTTATATGTCTATGTGTGTGTGCATGTGTATTTCCTTGTATTTCAACATGATCTCAAAGAAGAGGAATTTCACTGTACTTGAAGAAGAAAAATAAGTAGAGATGACTCAAGAAATGGCTTGATGGATTATGTTGCAGGAGATTTGACAGGAGAGAACAAGGCAATTGTAGGATAAAATCACTACTCCTGGGAGGAGAAAGAAGTGAAGCTATTAAATTCAGACACATCATCAGTGGCTAGATTATTGCTCACTGGCTAAGAGAGAGAGGAAGAATAGTATGAAAGAAAGGGATAATAGAATTTTAAAATACTTAGTTTGAAAAGACTGGGAATAGATACTTTAAGTGTCTATTGATTTTTACTGGAAATACTGAAATTGTAGCCCCAAACTAAGAATGTCAGATTTTTTTGTGTGTGTTTTGTAAAGAAGATATATTTGAGCATGGCTTTGTTCCAGGGTAATGAGGTCCATTTACTCTAGATTTTGAGAATACTCTAGTGTAAAGTTTTTTTCATTTGATGAGTTTAAGAAAGGTAGAGCATATTATATTTGTTGATATTTAACCTGTAATTCCACTTTTTTCTATTTTATTGTCATTATTCTGTTAACTGTATTGATACACGCTCTTGTCATGTATTTGAGAGATACATGTCTGTGACTGACTTGCTTAATATAACTTACAAAATTTTTCTTGAATAATAAAAATACACCTTGTTCAAAGTCACTCCACTAAATGATTAATTTAACCTTTTGGTTAGGGAATATGTAGATCAAAAATTATATAATCTCAGCAATTTTGTTTATTCTAGTATTTTTTTCAGATTCCATTCAATTTTCTATGTATGTGGCATCTGTGAATAATTTCAACTTCACTTCCTTTCCAGTCTGGTTGGATTTTTTCTTTTCTTGCCGTACTCTTCTAACTAGTACCTCCTGCACAATATTAAATAAAAGTGGATGAGAGTGGATGTCCTCTGTAGTCATAGCACCCTAGCATCTGATCCTACTTGATATTGGAAGTTAAGTAGGGTAGGCGTGGTTAGTCCTTGGGTGGGAGACCGCTTGAGAATACCAGGTGCTGCAGGCTAGGGAGAAGGACCTGGTAATCCACTCTCAAAACAATCTGCCATTGAAACCCTGTGAATTGCAGAGAAGCACTGACAATAGTGCGAGGCCTGGCACAATGTTGGAGAGTATTTCCTTCTGTTGTACATAGGATTACTGTGAGTCAGGCCCAACCCCACGACACCTAACAAGAACAATGGAAGTTACTGTCTTCTTTTTTTTTTTTGGTTGGAGGTGAAGTATTCAATCTTTCACTAATATGATGTTGTTAGTTGGAGGTGGTTTGGGAGGTGTAATTTATAAGATTTGAGAGAGCAATTTTTTAAAGCTTGTATATTATTCTATTGAACTTTGTTTTGTGATTTGAATAAATTACACAGAGTTTTATTCTTACTTTTAAGCTTTTGTAGGTAATTCCAGAGCAGGATTAATTTAGGGTTAATTACCTGTCAATTTCTGAGGGAAACTCTTCTTGAATATTCTGCCCAGTGCTCTCCTTGTATATTTCAAGGACTGTTCCCTATAATCTGTTTTCCTTTTCCTGTCTGCAAGTGGTTTTCTCACAGGCTGTGCTCATTAGTACTCAGTTGGAGAGCTGATGGTGACAACCTGCAGGTCTCTAGAGTTTCCTCTCTTGGCAGCTTTCTTCTCTAAGGGACTCCACAGAGTAGCCTCCACTGCCTCCCATGTTTCCTGCTCAGTCCCTCTTTTCAAAGAAAGACTATCAAGTTATCTTTGGTCTCTCACTCTTGTGCTGCATCCTAGAGTCTATTTCTGGACAGTAAGGTGGAGCAATTGTAATATTTGCTTTTTCTATTTGCCATCTTAAAGATATCTTATGTCAAAAACCTGGAACCTTGTTGTTTCTTTTTTTTCCCCCAGTTTTTAAAAATGATTGCAGGGGAAAGAATAAGTCTGGCTCCTGTTTTTCCATCTTGGCTGGAAACAGAATAAAATGTATTATTTGGCAGTGCATGTTTTCAAGTATATGGTAGATCAATTAATTTGCATCAAGTGAGAAATATATTTTAAAATCATAGATTAAAGTATGGTGCTTATGTGTTTGCTTTAGACTCTTTTCATTTCATTTGATATTCCTGGATATTTGTTTCTTATTGCTCTATCTGGTGGCTAACAGGATATGAAAACAAGGGGGAGAAACTCTTCCTAAGTAAGAAAGAATACAATGCATTGAGACAGAATCACAAAAGATTGACTTTGTTCATTGTGAATTTTATCTAATTCTTCTCTCCCATCTGTATTTCTTAGGAAACTCTTGATGAACAAATTACAATTGTACCAAACCTTGAAACCCCAGCAAACTTGTTCATTTTTGATTAATGGCACTATCATCCACTGCCAGCCAGAATTCTACAGACATTAATTTTAGCAGGAACAGCTGGTTCTGGGATACAGGTGCAGGCTGTTCCTGCCACATGGTCTACCTGTGATATATTAATAAAAGAATGAAGGTTTAACTTTCTCAGATGCTGTCAAAAAGTCAAGTCAATGCTTTCATGAAAGAGAAAGGATAAATCAATCATAATTTTGTTTGTATACTATTCAAATCTTGTTTTATCTCAACATCCTCATACTTTCAAGCACCCTTTGTTTTTATGAAGGAAAAGGAGAGACAGATAAAATGACTTTAGTAAAAATGATCAAAGTTTTCAAATAGAGGATCCTCTAATTAGTAATCATTGCTAATTAAATAGACCTAGGAGTAAAAATATTGATCTATGTAAAGCGTAAATAACTTTTAACTGATTCTCAATAGATAATACTAGTTGATATTATCAATCCAAAATTTCATTTTACTCTTTTTATGATTTGGAAAATCAGGCCATCTTCATAAATATATTTATATCTTTATTTCCATCATCATTTTTCTTAGATAACTTATTTTTGATAGCCCGATATGAAAGTAAAACTCATCTATGCATTAAAAATATATCTAGTTATGTAACAATTAAGCATTAAATATAGAACTAAAATGTAAGAAAAGGATAAATTGAATTACTAGATAGGATCTTTATACTCATTACAATGGTGTTGTGTTGAAGACCAAAAATATCCTGCAGAAAATTTTAAGTAGGTGGAACATCCTATTTCAGGCAGTGTAGTATGGAGGAAGGACTGGGGTTTAGCTCAGTTGATAAGGGTGCTGCTCTGGGCTCTCTGAGGCCCTGGGTTCCATCCCCAATGTGGCAGAAATTGGAGGAGAACCTGGCAGCCCACTCCCAAAGCAATCCTGAAACAATCAGCCATTGAAAACCCTATGAATAGTAGAGAAGCATTGACATAGTGCTGGGCATGGCACAGTGTCAGGGAATGTTTACTTCTGTTGTACATAGGGTCACTATGAGTCAGATCCAACTTGATGGCACCTAACAGTATGGAGGAAAGCAGAAAACCAATGAAGCTCAGAGACTCAAGTTTAGTTCCAATAGTTCCACTATAGTTATAGTTCCAATATAGTTCCAATATAGTTCCACTATATTTACCATATAGTGGTTGATTGTCTAATTTTTCAAGTCTCTCTGATTCTTATTTTTGTTTTTTATTTTTATCTTAATTAATTAATTTATTTTTGTGATACTTGGGGATTGAGTGCAGGGCCTCACACATACTTTGCAAGCACTTTTCTACTACGTCATACCCCCAGGTCACTTTTTATATTTTATTTTGAGACAAAGTCTTGCTAAGTTACCCATTCTGCTTCTGGCCTTGAATTGGCTATCCTCCTGCCTCTGCCTTCCAAGTGGCTGGGATTACACATATGCATCACTGCACCTGGCCCTTATGATTCTTATCTTAAATCAAGGTTGGTATTTCTAAACCCCAGAGTTGTTTTGAGGAATGACATATGAAAATGTGTGCAGTACTTGTTAAAAAGTTTTCATCCTCCAAATATTCAACATCATTCTTTACTAAGTCAGAGTTGTATAATTAAACAAACCTTACTTTCCATTAACATCCAGGTACATATTTTTACAATGGATTTTTAATGATAATTTATTTTTCATGAATTTTTTCCAGTAGCATAATAATTAAAATATACATATGCTTACATTTAATAAAGTGTCATTATTAAAGTAATAAAGTTACTTGAAATTAGGACTGTTTCAGAAATCTAAGCTAGGTATTAAGATTAAATGAAAAGGTATGAGCCAAGCACGGTAGTACATGCCTGGAATATCAATGACTCTGGAGGTGGAGGCAGGAAGATTGTGAGTTCCAAGCCAGAGGCAGCCTGCATAATTAAGGGAGACCTGTCTCAAGATAAAAAGTCAAAAATGGACTGGGGATACAGCTTAGTGATAAAGTACTTGCAAAGTATGTGGGAGGCCCTGGGTTCAGCACCCTAGTACTGGATTTTTTTAAAAAAAACATCATATTCAGAATCACAAAAAAATGTATTCAAATCTTGCTGTATCATTTTTGAGCTGAGTAGGGCCTTGTCTAAGTGATGTAATATGCAGTATGCAGCAGTCTAGTAATATTATTGCTGTTTAGGGGAAATGTTTAATATTGCATCTATTTCTAACTTCAAAAAATTACTTTCTCTAAATTTTATAGTTATGGCAAATTAGGTAATATGTGTTTGAATAATACCTCATCAACAGTGAGTTGATTTATGAAGTTTCCTTTTATCATCAAAATATATGTTAGGGAATTTATTTATGTAACATCTAGCTTAAAGATTCAATACATAAACATTTTGTTTTGAGCACAGAAACTTATTGTTGCCTTAAAATATTTTATAGTTTTTGTTCATGAGGATATAAGATGACTCTAGAAACATTAGATGCTTGAAATGGCAACAGGGATTAGAGCAGGCATAATTCTTCAGAGAGAAAGTTTGTTTTTTCTTTCTCACTTGCAAAATAGAGCTTTGCTGTTACTTTGAACGTTTTTCTTCATAGGAAGAGCTATACTTAATTGGCACATCAGATCCAGAATGGGAGGAAGAGAGCTTTCCCACAGACTTCTGCTGGCAAGTAGCACTTAGGCTAATTTATCCTTCCATGGCAATTACTCTGATATCGCTGATGGCTCAGGGATTGCCAACTGATGATACCTGCCGGTTTACACCTGTAGACACCTGCTGGTTGAAACAGGAATACTTTGAGAAGTCTGCCTGTGGAGAAGTGCATATCAATTCTCTCTACTTTGGGTTTCTCTTGTTCTTACTTCATTCCAGTTCCTACATCCTTGACTTATTTCTTATGTTGTATTTTCTGTGTACTGAGAAAATATAAATGAGAATGAAAAATTAAGAGATCACTGAGCAGCAGCCTGAAGCATTTCACTCCTAGTTTAAGGAATTTTCAAGTGGTGCTGGAAATTGAAAACATTGACAGAATGACTTGTCTTCTCACAAGATAGGTAGCTAAAGCACAAACTAAAGGTCTCTTCTTAAGCTAAGTAGTTCAGTAGAAATGGTAAAGGCATTGATGAGAAGCTCCTGGTGTTGGCTATTTTCTAGGGTTCTTTTTTCTTTTTTTGGTTCACTTTTTGTTTTGTTTTGATTTTATTTGTTAGTTTTGAGACAGGGTCTTGCTTTGTAGGTAGTGGTGTAGCCCAGGCTGGCCTCCAACTCTCATCTATCCTCTTGCCTTGGCTTCCCAGGTGCTGAGATTGCAGGTGTACACCACCACACCTGGTTAATTGCTTCTATTCTGAACCAAAGTGATTCATGCCAAGGTTCCTTAAGTATAATTTTTAAATATAACAAACTCAGTGAATTATATGATCAACTTTATCCACTTTAAATTCACTGATTTTCTCAAACACACACACACACACACACATAAGATTAACTGGAATTTAAGGACTTTTTAGTGGAATAATCATATGATTTAACTTCAGTAGAACCTGATTGTATCTAAAGATAAAGAGATTTTGACTAATAATGGCAAACAACAAGAAGTGACAAAAGAACACTTGCTTCTGCTCAAAATTTCTCTCTGTGCCTTGACTTTTATCACTTACTTAAGAAGATTATTAGGCAGTACATTACATTAACAAGAAGAGGAACATTGCAATGAAAAATTTTCTCTCTAGAAGCAAGTGTGTAAGCATGTCATCCCTCACCTGAAAAAATGATAGCTAAAGTAATTATAACACTAGTGTTCTATTTTTCTAAACTATACTGTAAAGATAAAAGTAAAAAAAAAACCCATTTCATTTGTTACTAAAAAATAATTCCCTGCAAATCACATCTTTCTTTTTGAGAGGTTAATATTTCAGATGACTTCGAAAGAGAATGTGGTGCGTGAAGTGTAATTGAAGAACTGACAAGAACTAGTCAAGTCTAACATCTAGTGCATGAAGCATGACGATAGCATGAGAAACTGTGAAGACAGCTGCTTTCTTTTCTGTTTTTCTGCTTAAGTAGCATATGTTAAAATCTAAGCCCTGGAGTCAGCCTATTTGGGCTGAAATTCCAACTCTGCCTATCACTATAAGTGTCATCTCGGACAAGTTTCTTAAACTCTTTTGTCTCAGATTGTTTTTGCCCATAAAATGAGGATGTTGAAATAGTTAAATTAGTTAATAAAGGAAGACTTAGAACAGTGCTTGTCACATACCCAGTTATCCATTCCTATAGCTACTACAAGTACCACTTCCATAAAGAAACTAATCCCAAGTTGTGGTTTGAGACCAGTGAGCAGGGCAATCCTGAGGACTGTTTCAGAGAAGCAGTATATGTCTATTAAAAGTCAAAACCCATCTTTTAAATTTGATTCAGCTCCCACATATGAGTGAGACCATGTGATATTTATCTTTTTGGGCTTGTGTTAGTTGACTTAAAATAATTTTCTCCAATTCCATCCATTTTGCTGCAAATGACATTTCATTTTTTTGATTGCTGAGTAGTATTCCATTGTGTATATGTACCATAATTTTTTTTATCCATTCTTCTGTTGATGGGCACTTTGGTTGATTCCATATCCTTGCTATTGTGAAAAGTGCTGCATTGAACATGGAGATGCAGGTGTCTCTGTGGTATGAGGACTGGAAAATCCTATATAGAAATTAGAACATAAAGAAATGCTAAAGTAAACTTAGCAGAGAAGGGATGATTTAGGGAGAGGAAAGAAGGAGGGAGGGATCTAGCAAAAGGAAGCAGTGATGGGAGAAGACAAGAGGGGGAGGAGGAACAAAGAGGAGCGAGGAATGAGAGAGGTGACCTCAAAGTAAACAGCCCAACTTTAATAGTTCGGGAAATAGTTATAATAATACCAACAATACCCAAGGGTGGTAATAATGCAAATGGGCTAGATTATTCATGTAATACTGCTGACAATGTAAAAAGATAGATCACTACAGAAAGAAGTTTGGACTTAAATCATAATTGGGAGGCAAGGATATATAGAAAAATAATCCCACAAAAAAACATGCATGTAGAAGGGAGGCCATTGGTGGGGAGGTTGGAGAGGGGGGAGGAGGTGCACAAGAGGGTAAGGGCAAAGTTATCTGTACAATATACAATGAAACGTATATATGGAAATGTCACAATGAAATGCATGTCAGAATGAAACACATTAAGTTGTACATTTAAAATTTCCAATTAAAAAAAGTCAAAACACAAAATTAAGGAAAATGATGAAAGTGTTTTTGTCCCCTTTAAAAATTAAGGCACCTAAGAAAAAGAAGAGAAGAAAAATGAATTTGAATCTAAAATTTTATTTGCCTGAATTTACAAAGTCAGTGGAGGTCTAGGATTTGCATATGAATCAAAAGTTTGAAAACTGGCTTGTGAATTGTGGGTCTTGCTCTACAAGGCTCTCTCTACAACATCAAGACCAAGCAAAACTGAGCATGTTTGTAAGATAGACTTGCCTTTGGTTATAACAGTTACCATTGCAGCATTTAGCTGGGAGCACGATGGCTATGTGTCCAGAGCCTACTCTATTAACTTTTTATGTATTTGGCATTCCTTGCAACTTTTCCACAACCTATTTCCCTCTTTCTCCTTACTAGGAAATTTCTGTAAATTGTTCTTTATTTAAAATATATTTCTATTTATTCTTGAGATTGGCAGACTATTTAGTTGCTATGTTGGCTCTTGTACCACTTTTTAAATGTTAAATAAACACAATCTTTTCTACTAAATATACTATAAGGAATGAGAGTGGCACTGCTAGCAGTTAGGTCAAGGAATGTATTTACTTTCTTGGACAGGCTGATCAAAAGCTTTCTCCAACTCAAAATATTTGACTCTTTAAAAAAAGTCTTATTTAACATTATAAACCTGACATTCCATTAAAGCAAAAAGACCCAATGCATGTATATATTTCTATGGGGAACACAATAATTTAATTATTTCTGCTTCATTACCTTTTATTCATTCAAATTATTTAAGTATTCATATTTTATATTTGATAAATCATAAGTGTATATATCTCTTTCTTGCTAGAAGCCAAGATTCTCAACATACCTAGGTTTTGGGGCCAAGAAATACCTTATTTGAAGAAGAATACAAGGTACATAAAGTTAATATTAACATATAAACTTGACACGTTTATGCTTCTGGATAGTATTATCTCTTTGATGGGGTATAGTGATAAAATATGAAATGGAGCATTGTTTAAAACTTTTAACCATTTATATTGCAAAAAGGTATTTAAAAGATATTACTTGTATAATATATTAACTCTACAGTTATTTAGGGGCTAGGATTCAGCACAGTTAGTAAAGCTCCACTCTGTAGTCTCTGAGGTCCCAAGTTCGATTCCGAGCACTGCAAAAATGGGAGCAGGACGTGGCAATCCACTCCTGGGGCAATCCTGAAACAATCAAGCCATTGAAAACCCTATAAGGGTCACTATGAGTCAGACACAACTAGACGGCACTGAACAACAACAACAACAACAACAACAACAACAACAATAGTTATTTAGAGGATGTAAAGGTGACATATAAAGAAATTTAAAGTAAGATGATACACCCTGATTTTTTCTATCAAAAGGAAGGACATGCTATATCATATGGCTTATCATTGGACATTAAAGTAATTATGTTGTTTTGATTGTATATAAGAACATCATAGGACAAAATATTTCATGGATATAAAACAGATGCTTAGGTTTGTTGTCTATGACGAGTAGGTTACAACTCAGTTCCACTTTACCACTGTACCAGTGTGCTTCTATTATGCAGAGATTAGCAAGCTAGCAATGACATTCTGGAGTTTGTAGTTGCGAGACAAATTCTTATACTTTGAATTGAGAAGTCCCCCATAGGCTCATGCGTTGAACCTATGGTCCTCAACTGGTGGTGCTATTTTGGGAGATGGTGGAAACCTTCAGAGGTGGGGCCTTGCTGGAGGATGTGGGTCACTTAGGGAATGCCTTTGATGGCCATGCCTGGTCCCCAGCCCCTTACTCTCTGCTTCCTTTTCGCCATGTTGTGAGCTGCTCAACCACTCCCTCCCCACATGATGGACTCCCAACCTCTGAAACCATGAACTAAATAAACCTTTTCACCTTTTAAGTTATTTATGTCAGGCATTTTGTCACAGTGCTGAGAAAGCTAGTTAACATATGCATGTAACCAAGAGGTGGCCAATTAGATGCACTTATATGTGATTCAGATGATAGAAGAGAAAGAGGAGAGAATGGGAAGAAGCAGGGCTATGAGCATCAACTCACTATTGTAGATCATAGTAGGCATCTCTTGCTTAGAGAATTGGCAACTGTCATCACTTCCTGATATTGGAAGCTTTATGGTGAATGTTTGAAACTGGTAGCTTCCTGACACAGGGCTATTGGATAGTCCTGGAAGAGCTTCCTAAAATCCTCATCATGATCTATATTTTCAGCCCTCTATAAAATTTTATGCATTTATAGATGCAATACTTTAGTAGGTCTTGAGGTTTTCATTATTAGGGACATTCAAGTAGATGCTGAATGATCTCTAGTACAGATGTCATGGAGGAAATCAAATGTGGGCTGGTATGAAGAAAGTGGTGTTAGCTGGTTTCTGCAATCTCTTCTAATCCTGAGATTCTGGCTAACTGAGCTTTTGATGATTATCACAGGTGCTATTTCAATGAAAAGTCTTCTACTGTGAAATGATTTGTGGCTGTGGCTTAAATACTCAAAATAGTAATGACACAAAAACTTTAATTAAAAGACGAATAGTTGGGCTGTGGCTGTAGCTCAGTGGGAGAATGTTTGCCTAGCATGCATGAGGTTCTGGGTTCAATCCTAGCACGGCAGGAAAAAAACCAACCAACAAATAAACAAACAGCAACAACAACAAATACAAATAGTTTCCAGAGCAAACATATTCTACATTAAATTTAATTTTTCTTCTTTAGTCTTTTGTTATTTTTCAGAAGATTTAAATCTTATTCTGATGGGATTTAAAAAATATAGGAATCTTAAACTGCATGCTTTATATAGAGATCTGATACAAAATAGTTTGAATTTAGTTTTCCACACCAATAGACTTATCTATTATTTTAGTAAAAATATTCGGGTAGTTTAAGTAGTGAATACGTATGCCTCAACACATGCATGGGTATAAATGGTAGCACTAATGTAGCATTTATTTGATTTACCATATTAGTCATCTATGTGCCTGCTGATTTCACCCCACATAGAATTATAACCCTTTTCTTATTAGATGACATTAGATGGCATGCTACTTCTACTGCTGTGTTAAAAATCCAGTGATCCTTTTGTAAATCAATGTTTTTTCCCTTAGCTTGTAATCATTTAATTTGCAATTCGTGGACAGAATTTTAATTTTCTATTCAAAATCACCTTGTAAAGCAACTTGCTTAAACTTCAGTTTCTGAAATCACATATGATTTATTTGTTGACCATGTACTACAGTAAATTTGTTTTACTACAAGTTGATAAACAGAGTATTACACATAGATATGAGTTGGTATATGTAAAAGTTCCTTATAAACTGCAAATTGTGTAAGAGATTGATATGTGCAAGACGTATAACCTTTTAAAACTGTATCAAAAAATAGAAACAAAATATTAGGAGTGAACAAATTACCATATATTCTTTAAAGTCATGGACTTATAGGACTATCTGCTACAATAGTAGTTCATCTTTGTACTAGAAGTGCTAAAGCATTTAGCATTCAAGAAAAAAGAAATGATTTATATATATTTAAAATGGAAGAAGCAATATTATAATTATTTCTGGGGGTAGAAGTGTCATTCTAGAAAAAAAGTCCAATAAAATAAATGAGAAAACTATTAAAAGCACTAAAAGACCAGTTACATCAAATTGCTGGACACTGTTGAGCAATCAGGTGTTGCAGTGTCAACTAGCACAGGGAGCCACACTGACAGTAACAATTTAGCCTTTTCATATATTTACTGCTGCAGAATGACAGGCAAAAAAGAGTCTGGTTCCCTATGTTGCATTTTCCTTCACAAAATGACAATAGGAGATGATTAGCTTGATGCAATGCAAATAGAGGGAATGGGTTCACTCCCAAGGATCCCCAAATGAAAAGCTTCTGTCATTATTATTATTATTATTATTATTATTAGTGGTAGTAGTAGTAGTAGTAGTAGTAGTAGTAGTAGTAGTAGTATACTTGTGGACAGGGGATAAGGGAGAGAGAAAGGATTAAAAGTAGAAAAGAGCTGGATCAAAATGGAGAAAGGTACCTCAGCTGAGTTACAGGTACTAGGGAAATGACTCATCATGGTATCCAATAAAGAGGACTTGAAAGGAGGTGCCCAGGCTAGGGTTGAAGATATGGAAGAGGATGGTTGGATTAAGTATTAGGGGCTGAGTTCATGACCACAACTCCGTCTAGAAACCTATCTCTGAATACTAAATTCTCAATGTCCACTTCC
Organism: Pedetes capensis; assembly: GCA_007922755.1. Lineage (NCBI taxonomy): Eukaryota > Metazoa > Chordata > Mammalia > Rodentia > Pedetidae > Pedetes > Pedetes capensis. The sequence goes on from VMDO01008870.1 coordinate 13,004, forward strand.
CCTTCTGATACCTGCCAGGCAAAACTTTTCAGTCTGTGGTCTGGCATGAAAGATCATGCATAGTGGTTTTGGTCTGAAACTGGATGTTTCAGATGCAAGTTAAACTATATTTTCTGTATGTCTGTCAGTTATCAGAAATTACAAAAGGTTATTTTCATGCTTAATACATAAGTTAGTACCTGAAAGTAAACCCAGAAATGTGCAATGCCCATATAAAGAAATAGCATATAATGTTGCAGGTTATAAGATAAGGCATGATTAGAGGATTGTGATGGTTAACTTGGACTACCAATTTGGTTGGACTGAGATACTCCTATGACATTAGTAGAGCACATTGCTGAGCATGTCTGTGAAGGCATCTCCAGAGACTAAACAGATCATGACGTCTCTAAACTAATGACTGGTTTAATTCATTGATAGATTCAAAATTTGAACAGACTATTTAGAAGGAGTGAAACTATAGAAGGTGGAGCTTGATTGGAGGAGGACTTGTGGTGTGTCCTTGGGGGCTACCTCTTGCCCTGGACTCTTTCTGTTACTGCTTCACTCTGTTTCTCATCCATTATGAGGCAAAAAGTCCCTTCACCACACCCTGCCATCACCAAGCTGTTCTCTCCAAGCCTGTAGGGCCATGTAACAATGGACTGAACCCTCTGAAATTGTGAGCAAACTAAATAATTCCTCCCTTTAAATTGTTTTCTCAGATATTTGTTACAGCAATGCAAAAGTAACTAAGAGAGAAGTCATAAATATTCCTTAGTGAGAAGACATCTAACACTGTATAAGTGTTAATTTCCCTAAATTTAATCTATAATCTATGAATCATTCCAATAAAAATTGCAACATGGGCTTTGAGAATGTGATGATTAATTCAAAATTCCTCCAGAAGAATGCAATGTTTTAGGAAAACTTCCAAATTATATATTTTTATGTTTTAAAATGTGTTTAACACTTGAGTACAGTTTTGATATTTTGCAGTTGGGCTTTTGTTTTTGATGAGGAAGTTAGTAAGAATTCAAACGCCAAGCTACTTACAAGTAAAATTAAGACTGCATAATTGGGACAAGGAGATGCAGAAGAAATTAAGAATTTGTCCTAAAGAAATGTGTGGAAGAAGAATCTGAGGTGATTTAGCCATTGAGGGATGAAAATAATTTTTGCCAAATTTCATGTTTTTGGAAAGGTTATTTTTAGAGAAGAAACTTTTGCCTTTTGGTTGTGCTCAGTTTTGTTCTCTGTGTTTGTGTGGAAAAGATGCACTATTTTATCACTTAGTTAATCTGTTTTATGTTTTCATTTTCATGTACTTAAAATCACTCTGAAAAGTACATGAATACTAAAGTAAACTCTCATGTGTTCAACATTAAGAAATCTCAGTTTTATTAATTCACATTTTAAACAAAATAATCAGTTATTACTACCTATGTGTGTATGCATGTATATTATAGAAATAGCATACATATACACAAAACTAAGAAAATAAAAGCATTTTCATTATATAACCCAAAGTTGATTAATACTCTGAAAGTCTTATTGTAGAGATTTTCTTCTGCTTTTCTATGTATGTATATTATCTCTTTTTCTAGAAAAAATGAAATAGTACATTATACACTTTTTTGTGATCTGTTTTTCAAGTGATTTCCATTTCTCCTTGAAAATAAATTCTTGACAATATTTTAGCAGAGGCCTGGGGTTTACCTCACTTGGCAGAGTGGTACTCCACACTCTGAGGACATGAGTTTGATCCCCAGCACTGGAAAAATGTGAGAAGGATGTGACAATCCACTCTTGAAGCAATCTGAAACAATCAGCCATTGAAAACTTTATGAAGGTCACTATGAGCAGGACAGGACTCAATGGTACCTAACAACAACAACAACAATAACAACAACAACAAAACAAAGCATTTTAACTGATGGTTTATCTAAACCAAAAACATGATGGTAAAATATTGTATCTTACGATCATGCTACTGAAGTCTCTTCTGATCTCGGATGGTCCTCTTTTTGTTAAAAAGAAATGTGCGCACACACACACACACACACACACACACACACACACATACACCCCTATACTAGGGATGAATAGACAGAAATAGGCACAGTAAGCTGTGCACAGTGGTGCATGCTTCTAATCCCAGTAACTCAGGAGGCTGAGGTGGGAGGACTGTGAGTTCAAGGCCAGAGGCCACCTAGGTTACTTAGTGAGACCCTGTTTCAAAATAAAAAATAAATAAAAATGGTTTTTGAGTGCAGCTTCGTGGTAGAATACTTGCAAACTATGTATGTGGCCCTGGCTGGTTCAACCCCCAAGTACTGCAAAATAAATAAATAAATAAATAAAATAAAATAAAATAAAATAGAAAAATGAAGGAAGAAAGAAAGATGTACAGTAAAGAACAATAAAGAAGGAGCCAAGAAGAGTGATTAGTGAGCTGCTAGTTAAGATATGGTAATCATATGTCTCCTTTTTAAGGGGATAGCACTTGAACAGATACCTCAATGATATTAATGTCATGTATTTAATTTAAATATTTTATATTTTATGATTATAGGGCACTCATATTTTGATTTTTTCCAACCAAGGATATTTAAGTTGATTTCTTAATGCCAATAAATACTACCTTCTGATACTCTTTCTAAAAATAGGTCTCAATACATATAAGAAAGGATTAATATTAGCTTCTGAGGACTAATGTATAACAGTAGTGAGTAGATTATCCTTAATTTACTCTATGACAACATATTTCATTACTTTAGAGGCTATTCATATCATTTATGATTAAAGAATTTAAAATATTATGCAAATCTCTTTCCATTGTATGGACCTAAATTGTGGCTTTAAAGGAACATATATATATATATATATATATATATATTCAATTATTTTAAACTTTTTAATATAATACCTCAATATTTCAAGGAGCCAACAAGCAAACAGCTTGCTCAGATGCTACCCTGGCAACTTAGAGTTAAAATGAACTGCTGGTAGTTGCTGTTCTCCTATGAGTCAGACCCAACTTGACAGCACTTAATAACAAGTTTCTTTCTCAGTATTTGGTTGCCTTTAGCATCTTGTTCATGAAGAGATTGGAAAAACTGAAATAAGATGAGTTTTTCCCTAAGAAACATTGTAAGAACTTTCCTTGGCCCTAACAGTTTTGACATCTATTTTCACTGGGGAAAAAAATAGAGGATGGGTTAACATTACCTGTGGGCTATAGAATCCTGTTTCCATAGAAATGAAGATTTGATTATTGAAAATAGGAGACAGACTTTGAAACCAATGTGTCCTACCATTAGTAAAAAAATTTTGCAGCTATATTTTCATGTTTTCAAGACAGGAATTGTTAAGTAATTCTACCTGGTGAGCTTTGTATTGTGATCTGAAAATCTATGGGGGGAAATAAATATTCCATAAATTTTGATTAGAGGCATATTAGGCTACCAACAATGACATAAGAGGACCATAATGCTTCCTAAGAGCTAGAAGCACCAAAGTAATCTGTTTATTGCATTTGAAAGCTTTAGTGTACTTAGTCTACAGCCCATGATTTAGTCTCTTGAGTGAACACAGAATTCTAGCATTTTAAAACTTGAGCAGAAACATTTTCATCCCCTCAAGATTGAAGTAAAACATTGAATTTATATAGTTCTTATTTGCTGATTTTAGCAGGTTGAAATTAGAGAATACCATTACAAATAATCTTTATAAAGTTTGGTTCTGGAAAGTTAACATTGTCCTCACTTTTATATGTACTTATATTATGAAATTCAGTCTTATTGAAGTTTGTGATTAGAAGATCAGATCAGACATTTTTAATTGTTTTGGAGCATTGGAGAATGAGAAGGAAAGTGCAAATATAAAATTTTCAGATGACTAGTATGAAAATGAGTGCTTTGGAGATAATGATTTAAAGACCAGAGTCTTTGACTATACATTGTTGTCATTAGGTGCTGTAGAGATGCATCTGACTCGTAGGGACCCTGCATATAACAGAAGCAAGCATTCCCCAACACTGTGCCATACCCAGCACTATTGCCATGTTTCTCTGCTATTCATCAGGTTTTCAGTGGCAGATTGTTTTTGGGAGTGGGCTGCCAGATCCTTTTTCCAAGCCTACAGCATCCAGTATTCCTTAGCAGTCTCCCATCCAAGTACTAACCAGGCCACGATCTGCTTAGATTCTGAGATCTGATGGAATTGGACTCCCCAGTGGTACTGCTGCAGATTTCACTATATACTCTACTGTAAATTATTTTTCTTTGATATAAGATAGTAGATTTATTCATTGTTCTTTGCTTATTTAATGTCTAGGACTCTTCCTGGTTCAATGCTTACCAGAAGTTTTAACAACAGTAACAATAACATTTTCCTTTGTAGTATTGGCTATTCCTTGAGCTAGAGTAGAACATTTTCCTTTAAAAAACAATAGCCCAATTACTGATTTTGATCATTGCAGTACTATATTTACTGAGAGCCTACATTTGTTGAACTTGAAAAACATGGCAGTTATTAAGTCATGAATATAAGCGATATTTTTAGCAACATTTAGGACTATGGAAAGCAAAAAATTATTCAAATTAATGCAATATTGAAAAATAAGTATTAGCCAGCTCAATTTTCTGTCTGCACTTATGACTAATCTTAACTTGATTTAAAATTATTGTAGTTCCCACTGCAAGTTAGGTTATAATAAACACATCAGCAAAAAACAACTTGAAATTTTTAAGTTGAAGTTCCATACATAGGTTTCAGGATTTGATAATAATTATAACTTCCTAAGAGGGTATTTATTTACATATTTTAATACTAGGGGTTTGAATCCAGAGTCTCACACATGCTAGACAACTCCTCTACCCCTGAGCTATGTACCCAGCCCATTTTTTAATTTAATTTTTTTGTTTTGTTTTGAGATAGGTTCTCACTAAATTGTGTGATCTGTCTCTGTCCTCAAACTCATGATCATCCTGCCTCTGCTTCCCCAGTCATTGGGATTACAGATAGTGCCTGACTTAAGAGGGCTTTTGAAACAGTACAGGTGATTTAATGTTATTAGGGAGAAAATCCATGACTATATAGTATTGATATCAGTGAGTGCTAATGTTTGAAATTTCTTCTACTTATAGGGATTTGATAACCATATGACATCCCATTTTGCTTAAGGGTGCTACCTCAATCCAAAATAGTAGACTTTGATGATGATTGAAACAAACATTTTAAGCCTGCAGGTTTAAGATAGAGAAATTATTGGTTATAGAGCAGCACAGGTGGAGGACTAAGAGTTAGAATCTACAGGACTCTTCTCTGTTTATCACTGGCACTATCACAAGCAATTTGTCACTTGCCCTCGTTGTAGAAAAACTTCTTCACTAGTGACTCTGGAGCACTTTCAAATAGTTATAGCTTATCAAACTGATAAAATCTGCTAAATGTATAGAAGAGAAATTATGCCAAATGAGAGACACAGACAGGATCCAGGAGGAGAAATGGAAGTATTTCCTTAAGTGACATCTCTCCTTATCATACTTTATTAGATGAACCTTGGTATTTCACATGAGTATAATTAAGTGCTCTGGTATTCTCATTTATCACAATGTTATTCATTATTAGATGTGGATCACACAGTCAAATGCCTTTGCATACCCAATAAAACATACATAGATATCTTTCTAGTACTCTCTGTTTTTGGCTTATATACACTAGACATTGCTATGATTCCCCTGGTCCAATGCCCTCTTCTGAACCCGCCTTGATTTTCTGGAAGTTCTCTGCTGATATACTGGTACAGTGGCTTTTGAATAATCTTTAGCAAAATTTTACTTGCATGGGATATTAATGATATTGTTCAGTAATTTCCATAATTTAGTTGGATCCCTCTTTGGGGATTAGGCACAAATATGGGCCTTTTCCAGTCAGTTGGAATGGTAGCTATTTTCCAAATCTCTTGGCATAAAAAAGTGAGCACCTCTAGTGCTGCATCTGTTTGTTGAAACATCTCTGTTGGTATCTCATCAATTCCTGGGGCCTTGTATTTTGCCAATTCCTTCAAGGCAGCTCCCACTTCTACCTTCAATAGGATTATTTCCTGATTATGTGCAACTTATTGAAATGATTGGTCATCCACCAGTTCCTTTTGGTGTAATAACTATGGGTATTCCTTCTATCTTCTTTTGATGTTTCCTGCATCATTTAGTATTTTCCCTGTAGCCTTCAATATTGCTACTGGAGGTTTGAATTTTTTCTTCAGTTCTTTAAGTTTTGAGAAAAACAAGAGTATATTCTTCCTTTTTGGTTTTCTATCTTCAGCTCTTTGCACGTCATTATAATATTTGATTTTTGTCTTCTCAAGCTATCCTTTGAAATCAGTTTAGTTCCTTAATTTCATCATATGTTTCTTGTACATTAGCAGCTTGACATTGAGGGACAAGTTTCAGAGTCTTTTTTGACATGTAATTTGGTATTTTCTTTTTTCATGCCTTTTAGTAACCTTTTACTCTTTTCCTGAATGATGTCTTTGATGTTATGCCACAACTCATCTTGTCTTTGATCTTCAGTGTCTAAAGCATCAAATCTTTTCTTGAGGTGGTCTCTGAACTCAGGTGGTATATACTCATGGTCATACCTTGTTATAAGGTCATACTTTATAACAAGTACACTTGTTATAATTTTCTTTAATTTGAATTTAAACCTGCATACCAGCAGTTGATGGTCAGATCTACAATCAGTACCTGCTCTTGTTCTGATTTTGATATTGATCTTTTCTATCATCTCTTTCCACAAATGTAGTCATTTTAGTTCCTGTATTTCCATCTGGTGAATTTCTTGTGTGTAGTCACCATTTATGTTAGTAAAAAATGTATTCACAATGGAAAAGTCATTGAACTGACAAAATTGTATCATGCTATCCCCAGCATCTTTTCTGTCACCAAGGTCATATTTTCCAGCTTCTTCTTTATTTCCAACTTTTGCATTCTAGTCACCAGTAATTATCAGTGCATCCTGATTGCATGTTCAATCTGTTTTAGATTGCAAAAGCTGGTAAAAATCTTCCCTTTCTTCACTTGTGGCCTTAGTGGTGGGTGCATAAATTTGAATAATAGTCATATTAACTGGACTTCCTTGTAGACATATGGATATTGTTCTATCACTGATAGCATTATTCTTCAGGACAGATCTGGAAATGTCTTTTTTGATGATGAATACAAGTCCATTTTGCTTTAATTTTCATTCCCCAAATACTAGACTGTATGATTATCTGATTTAAAATGGTTCATGCCAGTCCATTTTAGCTTACCGATGCCTAGAATGTCATATTTATATGCTCCATTTCCCTTTTGATGATTTCCAGTTTTCTTAGATTCATACTACATACCTTCCACAATCCATATTATTACTGGATGTTTACAGTTATTCATCCTCATTTTGTGTTGTGCCACATCAGCAAATGGAGGTCCCTAGGGGTTTACTCTATTTCTGTCATTAAGGTAGACTCTACTTTGAGGAGGCAACTTTTTCCCAGCAGTCTTTTGTGTGCCTTCCAACCTGGTGGGCTCGTTTTCCAGCACTGTATCTGACAGTGTTTCTCTGCTATTCATAGGGTTTTCAATGGCTAATTGTTTTGGGAGTGGGTTGCCAGGTCATCCTCCCTAGTCTGTCTTAATTTGGAAGCTTGGCAAACTGACAGATGTGTGGGGATTGATTACAATAGGTAAATTATAGTAATATATGCTGCTCCTCCTACTTCTTCCTCCTCCTATTTTTAATGATATCTTTGAATAGCATACATGACACTGGTATAAGGTAAATTTAGGAACATTAAAATTTTAGTTTATTTCAGCAGACAGTGATTCATGCATCAGACAGCATCAAACCAAACATGGTTTGAACTTCACCAAGGAGGGGACAAGGGGAAAGCTTTTATAAAGTGTTTGTGGAAGACAGACAAAAAATTGGTTAAAGTGGAAGCTCCCCAGTTAGAGATTTATATATTAGAGATATGGATTCTGATTTTTAAATCCTCTACTTAGTGATTAATTGACAGTTTATGAATGATTAAGTTTAAGTTTCCTAGGCTATAAGTATTCACACTGAATTGCATTTTTATTTCTGTACTAAGAACTGAGAGCACTAGAGCTGTCCCAGTCTAATGGCATCCTGATTAATTATTTAACAACATGAAACATTGTCTTCTATTTTGTGTCTGACCATAGTACTAAGTTCCTTCAGTATAATAGCAGTAGCTTAAATTTTTTATTTTATTTATAAAGTATGCAGTCAATTACTATTATTGGAAAGAATGCAAATATTATAATTATAATAATTTGGATATAAAATATTAGTTATAACTCAGACAGAGAAGCAGTATACAGACATTTATGCATACATTATACACATATGTATATATAATATATAATATATATTAAGAGACTATCTAAGTGAGCCCTAAGTCTAGAGGGTAGGTGTGCATGCAGGAAGGGAAAATTATAAACAGCCTGGACCCCATGGACATGACCTGAAGGCTGAAATTGCTCTAGTGCAGTTAGCAAGACAAAGCTTTATATATGTACATATTGCAGAGTAACTATGGCACTATCATTGCATTAACTTTGCTGTAGTCTACTGACTAAAATGAAACATGCTGTGAGATACTTTTTGAAAGTGAAACACCAAATTAAATATAAAGTCATTTGAAAAAAAGATTTTTTTAAAATAACTTTTTATTTCAGAACCACTGGACTATATCTCCATAGTTTAAAAAAGAAAAAGAGATAGAACTACTAGTAATTACTGATACTAAAAAATAAGAACCATAAAAGTATAGACAGCTAATTTTGCTTTGGAAGGGCTCCTTAGTAGCTATTCACTCCTAATCAGCCTGAAGTTGTAATGAATAGAATAATAAGCACCATTAGAATAATTCACTATTCATCAAGAATAATAAACCACTTAGAATAACAAGGCTAAAATAATAAGCCAGTTTTTAAATCATGGTAAGAAAATGGGGAGGGGGAGATTCTTAGAGGAATTAACTTGTTGCTATTGTGAACTGCTGAACTCATATAATGTGTCGAATGGTGTATTGACCTACTCATCATCCCGCATCTGCAACTTGCTCAATATTGCTCAGTTTGATTTGTGGATCATTTATAGTGGAATCACCCAGAATAAAGAGTGGAGAGAGAAAAGAGAGGGAGAGGGAAACAGAGGGAGACAGAGAAAGAGAGGGAGATGGAGAGGGGGAGGGAAAAGGAAGAGGGGGAGAGAGAGAGAAAGATATTTCCCAAGGCTCCACTTTAACTCAGATGGTTCTTCTTTGTAAATCTATTTACTATTCAACCTTGGTGCCATTTGCTTCTGGTGTCCTTTCCACCTAGTATGGGATTGATTTCTAACTTCACCTGTCAAAAATCTGCCCTTTATTCAAGGCTCAGATCAATAACCATTTCCTTCTTTATCTTTTTCAAATCCAATCCCTCATCCACTTACCCTCCCTGGCATAGGTGCGAGTAGAATTCAGAGAATCATAGACACAAGAGACCTTAAAGATTCTTTAATCCAACTTTGTTGCTTAAAATGAGAAATATAGAAGAAAAAAATTTTAAGATCTTCACTTAAAGGAAAACCTTCCTTTCCAAAGAAGTAATGATAAATTTGCCCCTAATTAGGGGACTAAATAGACCATTATTGTTGTTAGGTGCCATTGACTTGGGTCTGACTCATAGCAACCCTATGTATAACAGAATAAAACTCTCCCTGACACTGTGCCATGCCAGCACTATGTCATTTCTTCTCTGCTATTCATTGGGATTTCAATGGCTGATTATTTTGAGATTGTTTTGGGAGTGGGCTTCAAGGTCCTTCTCCCATTTTTGTGGTGCTGAGGATCTAACCCAGGGCCTCAGAGAGTGCAGATTAGCACTCTAATTCAATTATACATGGTTATTTTTATTGCTCTTTTCTTCCTTCCTTGCTTGCTCCCTTCATTCCACTTTGGGTTATTGTATATTATAAATGAGGCTACAGGAAATGAGGCCTCCAAGTTATAGATCCCCAAGGAACAGAAGCAAGACATTTAGCTAACTAGAATGCTGGGAATAGCAGGAATTTGAGCAAACTGTGACTATAAAACAGAATACCCTCTGGATAGTCAAGTAAACACAAGGTCTATAAAGTTAAGTATTGGTAAATAAAGAGGTTATATTGAAGACAAAGGGGTGCCTGACTCCTGGCATATTTTCAGTCACAACATATACTTGTGAAAGCCAGACATTGAATAAGGGAGACAGGAGAAGAATTGATGCTTTTAAGTTATGGTGTGGGAGACAAATATTGAATATACCATGGTATGCCAAAAGAACCAATAGATCCATTCTAGAAATGCACCCAGAGTGCTTCTTGGAAACAAGGATGGCTAGACTTCATCTTATGTATTTTGGACATGTATTCAGGAGGGACCAATCTCTGGAGAAGGACATGGTGTTTGGGACAGTGGTGTGTCAACAAAAAAAGGAAAACCCTCAACTAGATGAATTGACACAGTGGCTGCACCAATGGACTTAAACAAAGAAATGATTGTGTTCCTGGCACAGTGTCAGGGAGTGTTTCATTCTGTTGTACATACAGTCACTCTGGGTAAGACCCAACTTGATGGCAACTAACAACAATGTATTAGATATGTGATATGGGGTAGTAGATGAGGTAGTATTAAGACTTTAGCCTTTATCTTGTAAGCAATAGAGGACATATAAACATTTTGGGAGAAGAAATTAATGTGTGTGTTAGCTGAGCAGCTTTTTAAACTCACTAACAATAAAAAAACTGAAAAAATAATAGTGGTATCATCCAGTGTTTTTAAAAATATTTAATGTAGTCTTACTGCTCTTTAGGCTGAGAGGTGCTCATGCTCAATGCTTCAGTGATTCTTGTTGTCTAGTGAAGGAGGCATGGAAGTGATCAGGTAATTAGTGTCACAAGCTGCTCGGGGGTGCAATGATTACAAGGGATATTTAGATTGGTCTTGTGGGGCTGGAACAGATTTTTTAAGGAAGTTTCCCCCACTCTGTCACCTTGGGATGGGCATTACTTGTTATTTCTTGTCTAATTATCTCTGTGGAGTTTTTATGTCATAGTGCTTATTTAATTATGCTCAACAACACTCTCTCTCCCCTTTACAACTGTTTTTCATGACCCAATAAAACAAATTCTTAGAGACTTGATTGATAGAGAAAAACCTATGGACAGTATATAGTTAGGATCTACCAGATTTTCTTATAAAAGCAAATTTTTAGTGTCTCTTAGAAAACAGCATCTTAATGAAAGGAAACAATATTTTAATGGTTCACTCTCACTTGAATGGGCTATATCTTACAACCAATATCCCCTTCCTTGTGAAGCATGTCTATATAGTCACAATTTTTATAAAACGAGAGACATTGTTGTTTCCCTCTTTCCCTAAAAGGATTAGCAAATGAGAATGTTATATTCTGCCTCACCCTTCCAGAGTTATTGACAAACATGTCCTGAAGGCCCCACAGCAGGGACAATGCAGTAAAAGATAGAGAAGCTATAAGATTTCTTGACCAAACCTACTCCATTTTCCATTGTAATAAGCAAGAATGCTTAACTGAAAAAACACAATGCTCAGTATTCCTGAGGCATATTATTGGCAGATTTTTCCTCCTCCTTGCTTACATGCTAATTATCATTTTAGTTAAATTTGCTCAAATTCTTAGAGGTAGTTTTTTTGTATCTTATTGAAGAAAAAGAGAAATCAATATATCATTCTGATGTGTACCACACATTTTATTTTTGACTATTTTTATTACTAAAATGTAAAACAATTAAAAATCTAAGCAATTATGTGTAAAAATAAAGCCAATATATACCTACTGTAGCTCCAAGCATGGTAATATTTAAGACATAAGCTATATATCATTAGACAAAAGTAGCTGCTCCAGGGAAAACCTTTTGAGATCATTTGGAAATAAGATAAATTGATTTTTATCATATTATGATCAACATTTATTGCTTATCTGTGAGTTTATACTATCTTCTGCCTGCAGCCATAGGCTTCTGGCATCCAATCTCTTCAGCTCTCACAAGCTAAGCAGGGTTGAGCCTGGTCAGTACTTGGATGGGAGATTGCTGGACAATACCAGGTGCCATAGGCTTGGGAGAAGGACTTGGCAGCCCCATCCTGCCATAAAATCAGCTATTGAAAACCCTGAAATGGCAAAAAAGTACTTACAATAGTGCCTGGCTTGGCACAGTGTCAGATAGAATTTCACTGGTTTTACATAGGGTGGCTATGAGTTAGACCCAACTCAGTGGAACATAACAACAACAACATCCGACTTTTTAGGATGATTCCATTCATGCCTTGGCATATGAACTATGTCCACAAATAACCTTGTGTATATTTCCAGATACATCCACTCCTCTGAGCTATGGATAGGATTTTAAATATCTTATATAACATTTGTAACAGTTCTCAATAGTTACTATTTTTTCTGTTTTACAAATAATTGTCAACGTAAAGAGTCTCAAAAAGAAAGGAGAAACTATTTCTTTTCCCTTCTCTTCCATAAAAAATAATATTATTCTGTGTCATGCAACGAGTTATAATACAGTCATAAATTGGTATCATTTGATTCTAGAACCAGTAGATTATATATTTTGTTTAGTGTGGTAATGTGCGACAAAATGTGTAACTGTATTTGTTCATTTCACCCCTGCAAATATTGGTTAAAAGGGAATCTCTTTAGACATCTTGTTGTTGTTGTTGTTAGGTGCTGTCGAGTAGGTATCCGACTCATAGCAACCCTCTGTACAACAGGGGAAACACTATTGTCAGTGCTTCTCTGCTGTGCATAGGTTTTTCAATGGCAGATTGATTTTTGGGAGGGGGTTGCCAGGTCCTTCTCCCAAGCCTACAGCTTCTGGTGTTCTCAGGCAGTCTCCCATCCAGGTACTAACCAGGCCTGACCCTGCATAGCTTCCGAGATCTGACAGGATCAGATGCCACAGGGCTATGGCTGCAGGCCTCTAGACATCTAGACATCAGAAATAATTTCTGTCTCATAAAATATAACAGTAATTTCTAAAAACTTTGTTTTCTTATCAGTTTTATTTAGTGATTTTACCCTGGAAAGAATATTTAAACCAACATATGTGTTTTTCTAAAAGTATAAGCTTTTATAATTTGTTTCCATAATAAATAATAGAATTATACTCTCTTTTAAGTTATAAGTGCATAATAAATAAATTATGAGTATCATGGATACCCTATTCCAACAAAGAAATTAAGAATCTTTTTCTTATTTGAGTCAATAGTTTCTAATTCTCCACTTGATATCTTCTTGAAAGTCTTAAATGTAGCTTACATAAAACTTGTTCCAAAAATGAAGCTATCATCTTTTTCCCAAACATGTTTTTTCTTCAAATATCTTTCAAAAGTTTTCTACTCATTTTGAAATTAAAGAAAAAAACTCACCCTGCCTGTTTGTCTCCATTTCACCCATCAAGCCTTATCTTCTTCTGGTCACAATCTTATTTTAACTTCCCCAGGAAGATTGGTCTAGTGGCCTTGCTCAATCTCACCCTATTTCTGTAACTTCAGGAATTAGTTTTGCAAAGGCTGTTCCCTAAGCTTTTCCTTGCTTCAGATCTCAGTTCATAACCAATTTTCTCATGATTTCCCTAAAATCATACTGTGATCCATATGTGTTTCCTAAAATATTCATACACTGGAAACATACTCCCCAGTGCAGCTGTGTTAGGAGGTGGGACATTTTGGGGGGTTTTTAGGTCATGGGAAATCAACCCTCATGCATGGACTGATGTCATTATAAGATGGCCTGATAAAGTGATTTTGGTCCCTTTTTGCTTTTTTGCCATGTGAGGATAGTGTTCCTACCTTCCAGAGGATGCAACAAAAACCATTATATTGAATGTAGAGCCAGATCCTTATAAGATTTCAAACCTGCCAGTGTCTTGAACTTGAACTCTTAATCTCCAAAGCTCTGAGAAATAAATTTCTGTTCTTTGTTAATTACCCATTGGCAGATATTCTCATACAGAAGCACAAGGACTAAGACAAAGTCTTATTTAAAATCAAATACTTGTGTTTGCTTTCATGACATTTATGATTTTAAATATTTGCCTGATAATATTTTTCTCTCCTTCTAAAATATAATTTCCACAAAGATTGAAGTTGTGTATCTCAACAAACTAGCACAGTTATTAGGCAGTTAATAAAAATATTGAATGCATGAAAACTTGTGAATAATACATATTACTGAGTCAATAGATTCTGGCCATTTTTGACATTACTATTCCAAGAAAACTAAAGACTTCCTTGTAAATATTTTTTCCTCATTTTTTATTTGTTATAAGCATCTAAATATATTCTGAATGGTTAAGTTTACAGGGAATTTAATACATGAGTTAAAAATATATTCATATTATTAATTTCTAAATCCTTATCCTGCTAAATAGTATATAATAATGTATTTACTTTAATTGCAAGTCAATTCAGGTTAAGAGAATGAATGGACGTCTCTTCTTGCATAAGTATCATCATCATACTAAGTAATAGGTATGTAGATTATAGGATATCACCTATTTAGCTTTAGTGGGCAATAAAAATAAAAAGAGATAGATGACTGTTAGTATGTCAGATGTGATCTAACTTTTTGCTCCTAGATTGTCATTACTCAATCTAGTGGATGTTATGGGCTGGGATTTACCTCAGTTGGTACAGCACCACTCTGAAGTTTTTGAGGTCCTAGGTTTAATTCCTAGCACGACAAAAATGGGAGAAAGATGTGGCAATCCACTCCCAAGGCAATCCCAAAACAATCAACCATTGAAAACCCTATGAGGGTTGCTATGAGTTAGATATGACTCGACAGCACTTAACAACAGCAACTGGACATTATCTCATATATAAAACTTTTTATTTGTGCCAAAAAGCATAGATAGATAGTAGCTTAAATATACTTATCAATTCATAAAGTCAAAATAACTGCCTTCCTTGAGTCTGAAGCTAACACTCACCCATTTGGCATATAAAATAATCAGCAACTGGCAGATCCATCTTAATTTCAGATCTATGAAGTTATTTCACAAAAAGTAATTAATTGGCTTATTAATTTTCAGCATACAATTTCAGCAGATTAAAAAATGGGAACCATAATTCAGTAAAGAATGAAACCACAAGTTTTCATTCCTCAAGTACAGCACTCCTGAAAGAATTGAGTATCATCCACATTTGGCTAATAAGATAACTAGACAGGATAGCAGACATTATTAAGTGCTTAGGATATAGAATGAGAGATGAAAGGAGATAAAGGTAACTTTTTAAAACGTAAGAAGCTTTTATGATTTTGATAATAAAATTACCAGAACAACAATTTATCTTCTTGCAATTAGTTTTACCTCATGGAATGAAATGAATCATCAGGTTTCATCTAGAGCCTCCTATTCTTTCTACACTTTTGGACTTCTCATGTTATTACTTTTTAACTAGGTGGTAAAGTGACTGAAAAAAGTATAAATAGACTGAATTGAGGCTTAATCATATAATAGCTTTGGAATATTTCGATATATCATTTTGATTTTTACTTAATCTTTTATATCCATTTTATATGTTTGAATCACTAAATGCAATCACTGTGGCCTTTCTCAGCAACACAGATGTTAGTCTGAACAGTGGATTAATATAATGAGTTTATTTCTGGGGACTATGAAAACAGAAAGAATGAATTTGTTGAATTGAAACACACAATAATTAAAGAGAAATGTTATTGTTGTTAATATACATAAAGAAAGAAACAAGCATATTTTTGACTTCAACAACATAGGTAAAAGCCAATAGCAGTTGATTCACAGCTAACAGATTTCTTTCTCTAAAACTTGTAAGATAGCAACTCACAACTTTATTTTTTGAGTAACGAACTATAAAACTAAAATAACAAGTGCGTCATTTGTTTTCTAGCATGAGTCTAAACTAAGTAGTTCCAAGCTGGGACAACTTTGTCAATAACTCTGACTTATACTGCTTTCTGAGGAGTTTGGAACTTCCTATGTGTAACTGGGTTTCTGATATATAAAAAAAAAGGCCTCACCATTTAAATTGCAGAGTGAAGATCAATTTCATAGATCAAATAAACATTGTAGGATTTTCTTGAGAAATACATAAAATTCTTGGCATTTCCAAAATATACTACAATTTGATTTCAAGAAGAGTTCTCTATTTTCTGTAATATTTGAAATATTCCTTTACTTAAAAACAATGTATAGCAGATTGTTGTTGTTGTTGTTAGATGCTATTGAGTTGGTGTCCAACTCATAATGACCCTACGTACAACAGGTGAAAGGGTATTGTTAATGCTTCTCTGCTATTTATAAGGTTTTAAATGGCTGATTGTTTTATTTTATTGAGATTGGGTTGCCAGGTCCTTCTCCCAAGGCTACAGCAACTGGTGTTTCCAGTCAGTATCCCATCCAAGTACTAAACAGGCCTGACCCTGCTTAGCTTCTGAGATTTGACGGGATTAGATGCCACAGTGGTACAGATGCAGGTGTGTAGCATATAGAAACCCATAAATATATATACACACATACATATACACAGGGTATATGTACACATAGAATATAGGATATATATTCTTATATTTCTTATATCCTATATAGGATATATATAACATTTAAAGTTATGAACATATTATATACTTATATTATTAATATTATTATATTAGGTGATATGGAGTCAGGTCTGACTCAATCATGACCCTATGTACAACAGAACCAAACAGTACCCAACACTGTGCCATGCACATGATCTTTTTTATGTTTCAGCCCATTGTTGCAGACACTGTGTCAATCCCTCTAGTGGAGGGTCTTCCTTTTTTACGTTGACCCAACCATCTCCCAAACATGATGTCCTTTTCCAGGGATTGACAGCATGTACAAAAGATGTAAGATGTAGTCTATCCATCCTTGCTTCCAAGGTACACTTGGCTAAACTACTTCTAGGACAGATCTGTTGGTTCTTTTTGTAGTCCATGGTATATTCAAGATTTATGTCCATCGCTATAATTCAAAGCATCAATTCTTCACGAAAGTGTTAGGGTTTTCCTCCTTGAGTTAGTAGGTTATGTTAATAAGCCTATAAGTCCCTTGAAATAAATGTGTCTATATTATATTTCATTCCTAATGCCACTTGAATTGCACAGGTCACATGTCTACATGGGAGCAGTTACCTGGGGTTTGGGGATATGAGTGTAATCATCGAAGGTATCTCTCAAAAATGGTCCATACAGATTTCCTGTACCAACTTTGAATTTCATCATTTCTGTGTGATTTAACCTGGTTTGCCTCGATTAAGAATACAGATTAAAAATTATGCAACTGGAGAGGAGAAGATAAAGCAAATAAATGGAGGAATTTGTCAATAGTTAACAGAAAATTAGTCATAAAAGATATATTTGAAAACTTTTAGAGAATGGTGTCATGATGAACCTAGCAGTGGAAGTATCTCTATTGTAAGATGATTTAGATTCTTTTGAGTATATACTCAAATGTGGTATAGCCCGATTATATGGCAGTTCCATTTTAATTTGGTAAATATACACAACAGAGTTTTCTTGTTGTTAGGTGTCCAAGAGTCAGGCCAGAGTCATAGCAACCCTGTGTACAAAAGAAGGAAACCCTCCCAGATTCTGCACCAGGCACATGATCTTATTTATGCTGAAGGACATTGCTGCACACACTATGTCAATCAATTTAGTCAAGGGTTTTCCTTTTTTTGTTGACCTGCCACACTCCAAAAACATGATGTCCTTCTCCAGGGATTGGTCCCTCCTGACAACATGTCCAAACTACATAAGATGCAGTCTACCTTCCTTGATTTCAAGGAGCACTCTGGTTGCACTTCTTCTAGGACAGATCTATTGGCTCTTTTGGCAGCCCATGGTATATTCAGTATTCATCTCCAACACCATAATTCAAAAGCATCAATTCTTCTTCTGTCTCCCTTATTCAATGTCCAGCTTTCACAACCCTATGATGTAACTGAAAATACCATGGCATAAGTCAGGCACACCTTCCTCTTCAATGTGACATTATTACTTTTCAATACTTTAAAAGAAGTCTTTTGTCACAGCTTTCCCAATGAAATGAGTCTTTTGATTTTTTTTTTTTTGACTGCTGCTTCCACAGGTGTTGATTATAGAACCAAGTAAAGCAAAATCTTGGACAACCCCAACCTTTTCTCCACTTATCATGAAGTTACTTACTGACCCAGTTGCAAGGATTTTTATTTTGTTGATATTGAGTCACAATCCATACTAAAGGCTATGTTCTTTGGTCTTCATAAGTAAATGTTTCAAATCTTCTTCACTTTCAGCAAGCAGAGTTGTGTCATCAGCATAGTGCAAGTTGTTAATGAGTGTTCCTCTAATCATGATGCTGCATTCTTGTTCATAAAGTCCAGCTTCTTGGATTATTTGCTCAGCATAGAAATTGAAGAGGTATGGTAAAAAGACACAACGCTGACAAACATCATTTCTGACTTTAAACTAAGCAATGTTTCTTTGTTCTGTCTGAACAGCTTCCTCTGGTCCATGTACAGATTCCTCATGAGTACAATTAAATGCTCTGTTATTTCCATTCTTCACAGTGTTATCCATAATTTATTATCATCCACACAGTCAAATGCCTTTGCATAGTGGATAAAACATAGATAAATACCTCTCTGGTATTCTCTGCTTTTGGCTAATGCCATCTGAGAACAGCAATGATGTTCCTGGTTCCACATGTTCTTCTGAATCTGACTTGATTTTTTGACAGTTCCCTGTATACCTACTGCTGCAGTGGCTTTTCAATGATCATTAGTAAATTTTGCTTGTGTCATGTTAATGATATTGTTTGATAGTTTCCACATTCAGTTGAATCCCCTTTCTTGGGAATAGGAACAAATATGGATTTCTTATAATCAGTTGGCCAGTGAGCTGTTTTTCAAATCTCTTGCCATAAATAAGTTATCATGTCCTGTGCTGAATCTGTTTGTTGAGACATCTCTATTGGTATTCCATCAATTCCTGGCACTTTGTGTTTCACCAGTTCCTTCAAGGCAGATTTTACTTTGTCCTTCAATACCATTGGTTCCTGATCATGTGCAACCTCTTGAAATGGTTGTTCATCCAACAAGTCTTTATTTGCATATTGACTCTGTGTATTCCTTCCATCTTCTCTTGATGTTTCCTGCATCATTTAATATTTTCCCTAAGGAATCCTTCACTACTGCCTTTTGAGGCTAGAATTTTTTCTTCAATTCCTTATGCTGGAGAAAAAAAGCATGTTCTTCCCCTTTATTTTTCTGTTTTCAGTTTTTCCACATGTCATTATATTATTTGATTTTGTCTTCTCAAGCTGTCCTTTGAAGTCTTCTGTTTACTTCCTTAACTTCATCATGTCTTACTTTTATTTTACCTGCTCAATGTTCAAGGGCAAGTTTCAGAGTCCCTTTTGACATACAATCAGGCCTTTTCTCTTTTCTGTCTATTGAATAACCTTTTGCTTTCCTTCAGAATGATGTCTTTGATGTCATGCCACAACTTTTTTGATCTGCTATCATTAGTTCTTAAGGTGGTCTCTGAACTCATGTGAGATATAGTCAAGGTCATACCTTGGCTCTCATATACTTGTTCTAATTTTCTTCAGTTGCTGCTTGTATGTGCATATGAGCATATTATTGTCTGATCCACCATCAGCACTTGGTGTCATTCTGACATTTGATATTGAGCTTTTCCATCATCTCTTTCTACAAATGTAGTTGATATTTTCCCTCTGTGTTCCATATGGTGAATTCCAAGTGTAGAGCCACTCTTTATTTTGATGAAAAAATGTATTTGCAATGAAAAGGTCAATGGTCTAAGAAAGTTCTATCATGTGATCTCCAGCATTTTTCTGTCACCAAGGCCAATTTACAACTACTGAACCTTCTTTTTTTGTTTCCAACTTCTTCATTCTAGGTACCAATAATTGTCAGTGCATCCTGATGGCATATTCAATCTATTTTTAATTGCAAAAGCTGGTGAAAATCTTTTCTACTTTCATTGTGGACTAGTGGGGGGTGTATAAAGTTGAATAATAATCATATTAACTGGACTTCC
>VMDO01008870.1:33283-59002 GCA_007922755.1 Pedetes capensis
TGTTCAACAGGGGAAACACTATTGTCAGTGCTTCTCTGCTGTTCATAGGGTTTTCAATGGCAGATTGATTTTTGGGAGGGGGTTGCCAGGTCCTTCTCCCAAGCCTACAGCTTCTGGTGTTCCCAGGCGGTCTCCCATCCAGGTACTAACCAGGCCTGACCCTGCTTAGCTTCCGAGATCTGATGGGATCGGATGCCACTTATAGGCATATATATATTATTCTATCACTAATGGCATTGTACTTCAGGACAGATCTTGAGACATCTTTTTTGATGATGAATGCAGCCCCATTTCTCTTTAATTTGTATTCCTGGCATAATAGGCCATATGATTATCTGATTCAAAATGGTCCATGCCAGTCCTTGTTAGCCCACTGACACCTAGAGTTTCATATTTATGCGCTCCATTTTCATTTTTAGTTTTTTCCATTTTTCTTAGACTCATACTATGTATATTCCACATTCCAATTACTAATGGATGCTTACAGTTGTTCATCCTCATTTTGAGTCATGCCACATCAGCAGTTGGAGGTCTCTGGGGCTTTGCTATATTCCCATCATTAAGGTAGACCCTACCTTGAGGAGTCAAATCTTCCCCTATAGTCTATTGAGTGCCTTTCAACCTGGAGGCATCATTTTCCAGCACTATATTTGACAGTTTTTCTCTGCTATTCATAGGGTTTTCATTGACTGATTGTTTTAGGAGTAAGCAGGCAGGTCCTACTCCCTGTTCTGTCTTAGTCCAGAAGCTCAGCTGAATCCTCTCCATCATGGATGACCCTGCTGGTACTTGTGATACTGGTAACATAGCATTCAGCACCACAGCAACATGCAAGCCACACAGCAGGCCAAACTGACAGACATATGAGGGGATGGAGTTTTAGTCAGCCATAAAGAAAAAGCAGATAATTATGCATAACACTGTGAAGAATGGGAATACCAGAGCACTTAATTTTACTCATGAGGAATCTGTACATGGACCAGGGGGCAGTTGTTTGAACAGAAAAATGAAACACTGCTTGATTTAAAGTTGCAAAAGGTGTGTTTCAGGGCTGTATTCTTTCACCATACCTCTTCAAACTCTATGCTGAGCAAATAATCCAAGAAGCTGGACTTTATGAACAAGAATGCAGCATCATGATTAGAGGAACACTCATTAACAACTTGCACTATGCTGATGACACAACTCTGCTTGCTGAAAGTGAAGAAGATTTGAAACATTTACTTATGAAGACCAAAGAACATAGCCTTTAGTATGGATTGTGACTCAATATCAACAAAACAAAAATCCTTGCAACTGGGTCAGTAAGTAACTTCATGATAAGTGGAGAAAAGGTTGGGGTTATCCAAGATTTTGCTTTACTTGGTTCTATAATCAACACCTGTGGAAGCAGCAGTCAAAAAAAAAAAAATCAAAAGACTCATTTCATTGGGAAAGCTGTGGCAAAAGACTTCTTTTAAAGTATTGAGAAGTAATAATATCACATTGAAGAGGAAGGTGTGCCTGACTTATGCCATGGTATTTTCAGTTACATCATAGGGTTGTGAAAGCTGGACATTGAATAAGGGAGACAGAAGAAGAATTGATGCTTTTGAATTATGGTGTTGGAAATGAATACTGAATATACCATGGGCTGCCAAAAGAGCCAATAGATCTGTCCTAGAAGAAGTACACCTAGAGTGCTTCTTGGAAGCAAGAATGGCTAGACTGCATCTTATATATTTTGGACATGTTGTCAGGAGGGACCAATCCCTGGAGAAGGACATCATATTTGGAAGAGTGGTAAATCAATAAAAAGAAGGAAAACCCTCAGCTAGATGAATTGAAAAAGTGTGTACAAAAATGGCCTTAAGCATAAGATAGTTTGCCTGGTGCAGAATCTGGGAGTGTTTTGTTCTGTTGTGCAGGTTTTCTATGAGTGGGCCTTGAGTCAATGGCACCTAATAACAATAGCAACATAAGAAGATTGTAGTTATGTTGTTTGCAGAAAAATGAATGCAACCAGATATCATTATGTTAAATGAAATAAGCAAGTCTCACAAAAACAAATATATGTTTTTTCTATATGGAGAATTTAGGAGCAAAAAATTCATAGAAATAAAAAAGGGAATATTAGAGATTTGGAAAGGGAAAAGAGATGAGGGAGAAGATAAAAAAGCTTTATAGAAGTGGTGAATATCATCAAAGCAAATTCTATGCATGTATGGAAATGTCATAATGAAACCTACATCTTTGTACAAATAACTCTTGTTGTTGTTGTTGTTGTTGTTGTTGTTGTTGTTGTTAGATGTGTCAAGTCAGTTTTGACTCATAGTGACCCTACATACAATACAATGAAACACTACCAGACACTGTGCCATGCCTGGCACTATGTCAGTGCTCTTCTGCTTTTCATAGTTTTCAATGGCTCATTGCTTTTTAGGAATGGGCTGCCAGGTCCTTTTCTCATCCCTGCAGCACCTGATATTCCCAGCCAGTCTCCCATCCAAGTACTAACCAAGTCTGACTCCACTTAGCTTCTGAGATCTGACTCTATCCAATGCCAGAGTGGTATGGCTATAGACTGTGTACAAATTGTACAACATAATAAAATTTTTCAAGGAGAGGTAAAAGTGTGAAAAGATACCAGCAGCCACAAATCCTTCATATTCAAATGGCATTCTAAGTCCAAATATAGATTAAATTTTTATTGTAGAAAGTCTGAGTATTTTCTCAAGTCTTCCTATCACACTGCTCAGAAGGTCTTCATCAACATCTAAAATAACCACAAATTAAAAATGTTCACCTCAGCTGAGGTCTGACAGTCTTACTTCATCTGTGTAAATGAATGTTAGCTTGTTCTACATCTATTTATTGCTGTTCTTTCATCCTCCTTGGACGCAGCATCTGTTTATGCAGATGAGGCCTTAGTAATTCAGCCAAACTTGCTTTGTTTTCCTACTCTGCAGTTCTTGTATGGGATTCTTCTTTTTTTTTCTTGATATTTAACTACATCCTTGCTCCCACCTTACTTATAGCCAGGTTTTCATAAATACAAGTTGCTCAATCTGCACTACACAAAAGAACTGACCCGAGGAAACAACTAAAGATTGAGATTCAACCTGTGTTCCTCTTAAAAAGCAATGTTCCCTAGGATGGGAAGGGGTCATGTTTTTGTAAACTGCACAAATTAAATAGAGTAGATATAGCTAATGAAATAACCCCAATATCCTTCATAATTGTTAGAGAAAATGGCCAATAAATAACATTTAAAGATTAAAATTAAAAAACAATACTGAAGTTACAAAGGCGAGTTTATGTGTAGGTGTGTGTATATGTATGTATACATATGTATATGACATGTATTTTCTACTTTATGGGAGTATAGATCTTACTTCTATTCCTTTATTCTCTCTCTCTCTCTCTCTCTCTCTCTCTCTCTTTTTTGTAAATGAAATAAGCAAAGCCTAGGAAAAGACCAAAGACAGAGGTTTATTTTAGCTAAAATTCAGTCCACTGGGGCCTCTGCCAAAGTTATTTCTTATGTATGCCTAGTATTTGATGGACATTAGCAATACTTTGTACAAAATTTCCTGTCAGACCTACAAATGTGCTATAATGAAAGTAAAATATTTAAGTCTTTAGCTGCATGGTGAACTCTCTTCTTGAATTAACTGGTAGAAATCCCATAATGATATTTTACAAATCCATAAAAAGATGAAAATTAAACTTGGGCCATTTGATGTTCAGAAATGTCATATTTGGCTTGCAGATAAGATCCTTTTATTTCAGGCCATGAAACCTCTTGCATAGAATCAAAGGCTAATATCTGAAATTCTTTTTCTATCTATGGCTGAGTTTTTAGATTTTCGGGGAGCAGCAGAGGTAAGCATATCAAGATTAATAGGCTTAACAAGTGGGAGTCATCATTCCTTCTTGACTCTTTGGTTTATAGGGCACTTATCTCCAGCTCTAAGTATAAAAGGAAATTTTAACCACAAATTATTAAAAGTCACACTCTTGCCTTGAGATTGTGAACAAATTAATAAGAATTTTTTTTCTTATGCATCACAGTTATCTTCATGGTTCTGATGCAGAGACTTCAGAAGGAATGTGTTAAACTGATAAAAAAATATATTGGACAGATTACAAGGCTTCCTTTATTGATTTCATAATTACTAGTTCATCTATGATGTATTTAAAGCACAGATTGGACTTCCAGCTTTAAAACTTTACTGATTTAGATGTGACAGATATGATTTTTCATTTCTGATATTTTCATTGTCACCTTCCATTCAATGTGACATTGTAAGATCTAGGAGACACCAAAGACTAAGGAATTGATTAGAGCAAAATGCCAGACAATAAAATATTTGAATGATTTACACATATCTACATACTTTCGAAAGAGAAGACAACTAAATATGTGATGCATGAAAATATTTCCTTTTACAGAAAAGTTATCTTTGAAGGATGATAGGAGAAACTTCTCATTATGTACACCAAACTACTCATTATTTTATTTTGCAAAATTTCACATTCTTCTATATTTGTACTGCTAATCACAGATTGCACTGCCAATAAAACATGCCTCCATATTTCATGAAAACAAAGAGAAATATTTTTACTTTTCTTGCCATATTCTTGAAAACTGAAAATTAAATATGCCTAAGATGGTTTTGCTTTTTATGTATATCCCAGAGAAAGATAACAAATACTTTGAAAAATCACTCATATGCATGCAGTTTCATAAAGTGTATATATTGAGTTTTATGTTTTCTGGATGAGTAATACTACTTTCCAGTTGAAATTGAATAGTTCTTAAGAATATGCAAAAGACATTTGAAATTCTCTGAAAAATGAAATTAAGAGTTTTCTCTTGAATTCTTATTTCATGAAGATAAATAAATCCTTTACTTTTATTAAAGCCATTTAAATATTAATACTTATATCCAGTAAAATCCTGAATAGAAACTGTGAGGCAAGCGACAGTGTTTAATTATGACTAGTACATCTTTTATTAGTAGCTGTCCATTTGTCCCCAGGAATCTGCTGTGATTCTTTAAAAGAAATCTAGGAATATGAGTAAATATGGAACTGATGATAAAAATACATGAACATAAAAACAGGCAACTAAATGAAAGCCATCAGAGTAGCTAAGGTCCACAGTACTACAAAAGATATATTGAATTTATCATTTTATTACTATCAATTATGTACAGTACTCTCTTCTTAAAGGATTTATTGTAAAACTTTTTATCTTTGTGTAAAACTTATAAAAGTTCCATGAGTCCATACTAAATTTTCTAAATTTTATAGGAGACACTGTCTGACAGTTATGAGATGAGTAAGTTTCAAACAAAGCTTCTGAAGAGTAAGGAGTTTTATTGCTTAATCTCTATCATGCCCAGTTAGAGAGATAGATGGGATGTGTGACTTGTGAGTTTTGCAAACAAGATCTCAACTTCTATACATAATGCACAGAGATTTTGATTACTATCTGTGGTCAGGACATCTATGAACCCAACTGAAGATTAAAATGTTAAAACTCCAAGTTTTCAAGAATAAAATCTAAATTGTTATGCATCCACCTATTATCTGACTTGATTATTTACATTTAGTGGGTCAAAAATCAAACACAAGTTTAGTTAATCATATATAGCCTGGGAATTTACTCCCACACATACACAGCATGAATCAGAAAAAAAAAGTCTTGTGATCCAGTGAATAAATTCAGCTAAATGTTGTGTGCCAAATAATTTCAGTTTTTGCTGAACATGTCTAGTGACCGCCTACAATATATTTGGAAGACTGGAGGGTTTCGAATGTAACAAAATTAAATGCAAAGTTTAAAGAAATCCAGGTTTTTGGTTATATATTGGAAGTTTGAGGGAGTGTTTCCAAATTGCACACATAGGTGGTAATTAAGCACTGTCGGAGTCAGTATTGGTATTCTCAGAAACCATGATTTACCAGTAATGAAGAACATTAGTACCTTGAGATATAGTGGAACATGTGTACCTTAAGACAGTTTATGCATTGTTTCAAAAGCTGTCATCCATTGTTTATGCTGAAACTCCTTACCCTGTAAAAGGCCCAGGTTTGGACCATCCTAGAGGAATCTCACCTGTTAAGCCCTGCACCTGGAATTTACTCTCTTTCCTAATTTACTTAGAAGCTTGTTCTGGAAGGCATTAGGTGGCATATCACACAGGTTTTTTCCTGCAAGTCCATAAGTAAGAACAAGTTCTATTCAGGTTTTAAACAGTACATAGTGTAGGAGCTGGATACCTATTTGTTGAATAGACCAACACCTTTTACCTTCCTTTCCAATTAGGCTTATAAAAGAATATGAATTTTGCTAATAATGAGACTTGGCAGTAGACATTTCAAGGGGACAGAGCAACAAGTAGGATGTTTGCTGTATTTTAGTCCTTTGCATAAACATTTATTTAATTTTCATGTGGTATTTCCTCCCTCTCTCCATCCTATTCTTTCCTTTCTTCCTCCCTTCCTCCCATCATTTTTCTGTGTGGTGGGCAAGTGCTTCATGATTCATTTTCTGTACAGATTAAAATGTGCTACATCAATTTTGGATTAAAATTTGAATTCAGTATTCTTCCAAATTTATAAATGGCTTGACGTCCATTAATTTCACTAATTTTTGTTTCAGAAACATTCCTGTCTGGAGCTCTCACATAACTGAAACATTAAGCATATATTATGTTTTCAGTATTTACAGTATACTTTGGAGATGTCACTTCTGCCCTATCCCTCCTCTAGGATTATTGGGACAATGAAAATGAGAAAATGTGTAGTTTAGTGCCATCCAAACTATAAAGTACTGCCATTTTGTCTAGTTCAATTATCAATTTTTGTGATTATGTATTTATAGTATAGATGCAGTAAGGGCTATAAGATACCCTTCAACTGGTATTCAAAAAGTAAAGACCATTCCATTAGTTATTTGCCACATTTGACACTTTTGTGTGATTGCCTTCCTTTATTAATTTCCTTAGAAACTAGTGTATGAATCATTTGCATTTATTAGGGTGTGAAAATAGAGCTGTCATGGTTGAACCCAGAATTTTGATTGACATATATTACCTGGAACATGAGGATAGATGTCTGTGTATGAAACAAATCCTGAAGTTAGTTTTAGTGTAAGAATGACCTAGGTTGGGTGCCATAAATGATAGGCATGCTTTAGAACATTTGGTCTGTGGTTTAAATTATTGGGAATCTTACTTTATATAGCCCTTTTGCTCATACAGAAGTACTGACGTCTTTTGTTTCTGAAGTAAAGTTCTTTGAAAGGATATCACATACAAGCAAAAGTATGGCTCTTGACTTTGCTGATGGTTTACTGGATGTCTCTTTATTGAGTCTGGATTTGACATGAGATCTTCAGCCCAGAACCAAGAATAATTATCTGATCATTAACTACTGAGTACTTATACATGGGGACCATTTTCAGATATTGAGGAGCTCTGTGAAGTAAATATGATTTCAATAGTATTTTTAAAATTAAATCCTTTAGAAGCAAACTTATTTTTTATCAAAGAAATACATAGTATGCATGAGCTGCAATCCTCTGTGTGGTAATAAGGGATTTCCATAGCTATCTCTTCCTGCTGGCAAGAGGAAATGTTGAATTTTCAAGAATTTTAAGAGCTTCTGGTTAAATAGTTTGTGCTTGAAATTTACCATGACAACAATATCTATACCACAGAAATTGGTCAATGCTATCAATCAGGACCTTCTTTTTCTTTTCTTTTATTTTGCAGGGGCAGTTGTGGGCATGGTGGTGGTGGTGGGTTTTTATGTTGAAGTTTTGTTTTTGTTTGTTATTCTTTGTTTCTGAGGGTCTAGTTGTTAAACATTTTCCAGGCTACTACTAGGATTAAGTCATCGGTTCAGTAATAGGTTCTTTTGGAAAACTGAAGACAATTTCTACATATAACCAATATTTATGGAGTGTCCTCTAAATGCTTGGCTCAGACAATTGTCCTTGATCTCATTCTACTTCTGTCTCTGTATTTATTTGAAGAGGAACCCAATGACTTTTATAAAATGTTTTATAAAAATGCTATAGTGAGAGGAAAAGTTCAACTTTCAGGGATTGGGCAATGCAGGAGAGAAATTTGCAGGTAAAACCTGCTCCTTTGAAAGTTGTTTTTGGCCTGCTTATTGAGAGTGTGTGGCTCCTGGTTTGATCACAGAATCATATGAATTTATTGTTCCTCTATTTTTAAGGAAATTTTATCTTTACTTTCTGTCATTTGTGGTTATTCAGTTCAACTTATGTGTCTGTAAAATACTTTGTGATGTAATATATTTCCTGCCCTGAATAAACTTCAAATCTAGGAGAAACAGCAAATGCAATCACAATTAACTCTATATGTGATCATGTATGCAAATTTGAGATATGTATGTATGACTTTATGTATGATTATTCCATGTTCCAAAATCTGAGTTATGATATATATTCCTTAGTATAATGCAAAGAAAATAGTGTGGCATACAGCTGTGTTATTATAATTATTGCTATTTGGATGGTTAGCATGACTCTGATTTAAAAAATCAGAAAAGGGCATAACATTCAGCACTGGCTCTAGATCCACTAGATCCATGTGATAGCTCTAGGTCCACTCACTATCCATGGGGATCCAGGCACTTTGGTTTTTTTGTTGTTTTTTCCTTCTCTTGTGTTTTTTTTGTTTGCTTGTTTGTTTTTGGTTTTGTTTTTGAGACAGAGTCTCATCATGTAGCCCAGGCTGACCCTGAACTTGCCTTCCTACTGCCTTAGTCTCCTATCTGTGGGAATTATAGGCATGCACCACCATGCCCAGCTTCTTTGCTCTTAACATCTGATTTTCATTTAATGACTTAAGATAGTTGCTTGAACTCCATCCATCATGATTTCATTCCACTCAGTATGCAGGAGAAGTGGAAAAGAAAATGCATGTCTCTTGCCTTTTGAAGCGATTACTCAAAATCCTCAGAACAACTCTGCAGGCATCTGATTGATCAGAACTTAGTCACACTTACCCACAAAGAAATAGGAGATGTATAGTCTTTTAGCTGGTGGCAATGTATGCAGAAATTAAAAAGTACCTTTCTGTTATAAAAGAAGATAATAGATACAGTGTGGCTTTAGGAGACAGTCCTTGTGAATCCTGTCATGGGGGCTAGAAGTCTAGTTACATGAAAAAATAGAAATGATGAAGCACTTGGGACATAGACATCTATCACAAACTAACTAAATGAAATGCTGAAGAAAGTAGTGTTTTGTTTGCTTTCATTTCATTTCGTTTTATCGGTACCAGAGAAACACCATTGCCTGGGACAGCCAACCAACGTCTGGCCCAGTGGCAGTGTAAAAGAGCATGTCCTTGAAGACACACAGAGCAAGTGGTACAATAAACGGCACATCTCAGCAGGTTTCTTGGGGTTCACTAAGTGGTAATATAGAGCTTCTGACATCTGGGAGGGAGCAGGTAGGGTGCTGGCTAAGGAAGGGCAGTCAGAACAGTCTGCAGCATATTACAGAAGAAAGTGAACAACCATATTCTCCCAGGAGATCCAAGCTGCAAACAGTACTTGAGGATCTTTTGGCTATGAGGAACAGGCTTAATCCTGCCTCACAAACAGGTGACCAGGCAGGTAGCAGTCACCAAAAGGCAGACATTAAAGGAAGAGACAATCTTTATTTGCCAGATAAGAGCTTAGGGGGAGATAAGTTGGGTTATCAGAGTAAATGTGACTTTGCTTGTTTCCAAATTGGTGAAAACTGGACATATTAATTGCAGTAGAGTAGAAGCTGCACAAACACATGACTTTCCTGGAGAGCATCAGGGAATACCTGTGTTTGTTGTCAGAGGTAGATTTGGAGTGGCCGGGTGCTGGGCTACAGAGCTTGCTGCCCAAGAATAACTTTCACACAAAAGGAAACAAAAGTAAAGAAGTTTCACTTAAAGGGATGGGAAAGAAAAGCCCCCATAGTATGGAAGGAGCCCCAAAAATGGGTAGTCAAAGTGGGGCAGTTGTCTAGGGGCTTTAAAATCTTTGTTCTCTAGGATGTGCTACCTGGATGGCTGGTTTGGGTAGATTGGTCCTCACTTAGGAGTACCTGTGTGTTAGCCACAAACTTGAAGGGGTCTTTGTTTCAATCTAAGGACTCCTCATGGGAGAAGGACATGGCAATCCACTCCCAAGGAAATCATGAAACAATAAGCCATTGAAAACCCTATAAGGGTCTCTATGAGTCGGACATGACTCGACAGCACCTAACAACAACACCAAGGACTCATCTACCAGTTGATATAGACTTGCCATCTATATTTTCTTCTGAAGAATAGGACTATCTTGAGGAAATAAACTTTATGAACTTTTGGTGGCTTAGTTGGAACTCAAGTAATATAATAGTTTCTTTGTTAATGCTTTACCTTGGTTAAGTTCCCATTCCCAGGCCCTACTTCTATGATTTAACCCTTTCATCTTCATCCTTCCCTCTCTGAATTTTTCTTGTTTTGTTCTTACTGTAAATGACAAATATTGTCTATTGAAATCAAGAGTAGATCTTATCTCTCTTTAAATCTTAATGAAAAAAAGTACTAGGTTGTATCATCTATATTTTCAATGAATAAGAAGGACTATGAATTTCAGAAGAGAACTAGATTGAAAGTTTCCTGTTTTATTTCCCTAAATAGAAGATTCTGTGGAAAATTCAAGTGCCTGGTTTGAGTATGTAGAATCTTCCATTGACTACTGCACCAAGATTTAAAGATCAGTAAAATATGCTGCCATTTTATATAGATATATCAATACCTACAGCCTAGTGGCTAGCTTTGAGTGAAAGAAGCCCTAACTTTGAATTTTAACTTCCACACTCATTTCTAGTGTGAATAGAGACAAGTTGCTTAACTTCTTTGTTTTCTTGTATATAAAATAATAATAGTAGTTTTAGTAGGGTAATATTTTATAGGGGTTTGTTCACTTGCTTATCAGAATATCTACTGACTTGTTATTTTATGCAAGACAATATTCTAGGTGTTAGAGATACCTCAGGACATGAAAAAGTCAAACATCTGCCCTCATGAATTCCACTGTCTAGTTGGGGAAGATTAACTGAGAAAATACACTTAATTAATAGTGTATCTCTTAGAATATAATGAACCTTTACTTAGAGTTGTTGTTGCTGTTGTTAGGTGCCATCAAGTCGGTGTCTGACTGATAGTGACCCTATATGCAACAGAGGAAACACTCTTGTCAGTGCTCTTCTGCTATTCATAGGGTTTTCAATGGCTGATTGTTTTTTGGGAGTGGGTTCTTGGGTCCTTCTCCCTTGGGAAGAGTAGCTGCCATTATCTCTGTCACTTGTGAAATAACTAGGTGATTCAGAATGTCACTCCATTACAGTGTAGTGGTAGGCATAACATCTGCTTTGAAGCAACTAGTATTCTCTAGCTAACTCTAGCCATAATATTCCTCTATAAAAATATGAGATATGTTAAACTTAATTTGCTCAAAGTTAATTATTTTTTGTACTTTTTATATTTGGTCTAGATACAAATATAGGGAAGAGTAAAGTATTTTAATTTTTCAACTGAATGTACGATTAGATGACTTGATTGACATGCATTTCTCCCAATCAGAATTAACTTTGCCCTAAATACTTAGCTCAGGTGCTCTCTTTTATGATTTTGGTTGAGGTTATATTATTCATTCATGTTTCCATGAGCAGAAATTATGTATTTCATTAATTCTAGATTTTCATTGTTACAATTAAGTTGTTCTTTATTCAGCCAATGAATTTTATGTTAATTTAGTGATCTCAGTATATAGAGTATTTTAAAATTATAGTATATCATATGACATGCTTTAATTTCTTTAATAATTAGAACCAATTTTGCCAATGTTTATTTAATTTCTTTCTTTTGAGATTAGGAAGTAATATTTATTTACCAGGTAAATGGTTTCTATTTTATTTGACATATTAAAACAAATACAATACGTATGATTTTTAAGTCTAATGTCTGGGTAAACCTCTTAGAAAACAAAAAGAAATATGGAGGTAAAACTCTGCACTTTATTACTTGCTTCTTAGAAGAATATTTTATTGGGGAAATTATTGATATAATAACTTTATAATCAAACAAAATAGAATTCTGGTATAGAAAAACAAAATAGAATCTTGAGTGTGGAAAAACTATAGGTGAATTACCTTATGTTGCTTAAAAAAGTTCTGAAGTTCCACATAATTATGAACGAGCTTACACTAAATGGAACATATGGATATCAATAACATTCTATTTTAAAATTTACAAAATGTTTAATTAGGAAAATTATAATGATATTGCCTTTTTCCTCTTTATAAAGGAAGTGAGGTATGAGCAGTCTGTGGTTGACTAGGGCTGACTTGGGAAGATACACCATGATCTGGGTGTTGGTAAGTTGGCACTCTTTATTTTGGACTGTAATCGTAGGATGGATACAGAATATTTCAGTAAACACTGTAGGAATAAAATGTAATCACATATAACATAAATAAGGCATTAAATTTCAGTATCATTTAACCACTGTCTTAACTAGAGGGTTGTTAATAGCCTACAAGCTATTAAATACCAACAGTGTAAGCAAATCCTATCTATTAGCACCCAGGTAACACTTGCTATTTTCACTCTTATTGTTAGGTGCTATTGAGTCTGTAAATTAACAACACCTGCGTGGAATTTTATTAGAAAATTAGAACAAAGGAATAAGAAACAAAAAATAATGGCATAAAATTTATAGTACTTACTGATGTATTGGGGCTGGGATTTAGCTCAGTGGGGAGAGCGCTGCGCTGCAGTCTCTGAGGCCCTGAGTTCAATTCCCAGCACCGCAAAAATGGGAGAAGGACCTGGCACTGCAATCCCGAAGCACTCAGCCATTGAAAACCCTATGAGGGTCTCTATGAATCAGATACCGACTCGACGGCACCTAACAACAACAACAACAACTGATGTATTGAACTATTTGGTACATGCATAACTGATTATAATGTTTGCGATTTTTGAAGTCTTTATTTAATTACCAATCTTGCCTTATTAAGGAATAGGAAAACTCATTAGACATTAGTAATCAGAAGGAGAATCTGGCTTTGGTCCCAAATTGCTTTTCTTTTCTATGATTTTTTGGGTTTCATTCATTTCTAGAGAGTTAAATTTCTATGTTAAGCACAAAGATTCCCTGAGGCTACCTATGTTTGCTTAAGTAATTTGATAGTGTAAAATGTTTCCTGAATATCCTGCTTTCTTACTGCATTTTTGATTCTCCTATCCTTCCTTTGGCAGCAAACTTAAATGAGACATTTATTCTAAGTATTTTAAGGCATGATGGTATAGCTGAACCCCAGACAACCCAAATCCCAAATTGAAATTTGAACTTGGATCTTATTTTATAATCTTTTAAATCTATTTGTCTTTTAAAAATATAACATTTATAAAAAGAACACTAAAATTTAAGGGAAGAACAATTCGAATATATTGAGTCAAAGCAAATTTTATTGTGCAAGTGAAAATAATGGTCATCCAAAATATAGTTAAAGACTTTAATGATAGTTAAGGATACATTTGGTATTGGAAATATTTTATCTGTATCAGATAATTAAATACTAGAGCCTCAGAGACAGTTATGCCTATCTTACTCAACAATACCCAGTGTTTTGGAGGGGTAGCTTCATAATGGACTTGCAAGAATCCATTATACACATCTCTTTCCATTTCTGAATTTAGTGACCTTATTTGTAGATTGAAATTGGCCATAGTGGGATATTTGCACCATAGAAATCAACAAATGTTTCTCCTCAGACCTTTCCTCTCCCTAGAGAGCTGGTTATTATATTTGTCAGCAAATTGTGAGTAATATCCTTAGAATTAAAAGTTGGAACATACATCCTTGTAAGACACATTTTAAAGCATGCACGTTATTTTTGGTGGGATTTCAGAGATACTATTTCTACTTAGGTTGTGCCTCAACATTACAAAAACAAAAGTCCGTACAACTGAGTCACTAAGCAACTTCATGATAAGTGGAGAAAAGATTGATATTGCCCAAGATTTTTCTTTACTTGGATCTACAATTAACACCTGTGGAAGCAGCAGTCAAGAAATAAAAAGACACATTGAATCTGGAGAAACTGTTCAAAAGACCTCTTTAAAATGTTCAAAAGTTAAGATGCCAAATTAAAGACAAAGGTGCTCCTCTTTCATGCCAGAGTATTTTCAGTAGCATCATATGCTTGCATAAGTTGAGTGTTGAATAAGGAAGACAGGAAAAGAATTGTTGCTTTTGAATCATGATGTTGGAGTTGAATATTAAATATATGATGGACTGCCAAAAAGACCAACAGATTCATCCTAGAAGAAGTGCAACCAGAGTGTTCCTTAGAAGCAAAGAAGGCTAGATTGTGTTTTACATATTTTGACAGGAGGGACCTATACCTGGAGAAGGACATCATGTTTGGAAGAGTGTTGGGTGAAGGAAAACAAGGAAAGCTCAATTAGATGGGCTGACACAGTGTGGGCAGCAATGGGCTTAAACATAAGAAAGATCATGTGCCTGGCACAGAGTTTGAGAGTATTTTGTTCTGTTGTATATAGGGTTGCTATGAGTTGGGCCCATTTCAATAGCACCTAACAGCAACAACCACTACCCCATTATCTCTCCTCTTTTAAATGTGCTTCAAACTGGGACTAATTATATTCCTGAGTCTTTCTGCCGACTTTCCATTTTTCCTACTCTGATTACAGGATGCTCTGGACCCCAAAGGAAATAAGGCCAAGAAACTCATATCTATTCAGGGCTATCAAGGATCAATAGTCTGTAATGGCATGAACTTACCTTTTTCAGTAATTCTGACAGAATTTTTTTGAATAGTTGGTTGGATGAGAATCTTAAGAAAATTAAAGTTTTGCTAAAGTATGCCATCAAAACCAAGAGCTTCTGGACTCCTGAGAGTATAATTTTTAACAATTCCAATTAGGTCAGGAAGAGTACTAGAAGGAGTTAACTTAGCAGGCTTCAGGGTGCTAAGTGTGCTAAGGTTAACCCAGTGTGTTTAAATTGTTCAAATAATGCACTTTCCAAAGATAGGACTTTCTGTTGATCAGCTCCCAGTGATAACCTCTATGCCTTGCCTGATAAGAACCTCTGTGTATACCTGGGGCCATAGGCTATGCTGGAGGTTTTGTGTTTCCAATATGATTTATGGTGGGGCCCTTGAACCATATTAGTTTTACCTCTGCAGAGGCTAGAAACTGAGGTACTTACTTCACACTGGTGCTCCATGCCTATAGGACCTTCATCCCCAAATACACCTGGACATCAGATAAGCTGAACTTCTTTTGTTAGCAATACTTTGTGCATGCTGTCATACATAGTTGCTAGAAGAATTTAGTATTGTTTGTATGCCTACTGAGAGAGAACAGCTGGAAACTCAGGTCTGGTCCCTCTTGGACTCTGCTAGTAACATTTTTCCTTTCCCGATGTTAATACATGTCCTTTTACTCTAATAAACTATAATTATGATTACAATGACTTTTTTAAATTCTGTAGATTCTTTGAGCCAATCATTGAGCCAGAGTATGCTCTCGGGAATCCCCAGTGGAGTGGTCTTCTGGGGAAGGCACCAATTAGGACTCAGGTGTTCAGGAGTCTACCCTACCCTCTGTCATGAATATGACACCATGGCCTAAGACATCTTCTCCCTTTGTTTGAATCCAGTTTCTGTAGCTATACAATAAGGTTTTGTTGTTGTTAGGTGCTGTCGAATTGGGTCCAACTCATAGTGAACCTCAAAGGGTTTTCAATGGCTGATTACTTTGGGATTGCTTCTAGAGTGGATTGCCATGTCTTTTTCCCATTTCTGAGGTGCATTGAACCCAGGTCCTCAGACCGTGCGGAGCATCACTCTACCAACTGGGCTAAACCCTAGCCCATATAAGGTTTACCTTTGTGTTTTCTAAATTCAATTCCATATGTGATATTTTGTGGTTTTAAATATGCAATTTACTTATATTGTTCCTACCTAGGTCTCCAAAGACAGTGAGTGTCAAGGCCTGGATCTTTGACAGTACAGAGGCATAGGATAAGATGTTAGTACGAAGGGTGACTCTGGTTTTCTTTTTGTTTTTGTTTCCCTCCTATTAGACATCATTCAAAGGTGTCACTAGTCCAGAATTCAACAAACTTTTTGGATTCCCCAGATAAATATTCCAATATATTAGGCACAATGAACTATGGAGATATTTATATGAGACCAAAATTGTACACTTTGTGGTTAATAAGAATCACAAATTTTAAAATATTTTTCTCAAATATGAAAACTGTGAAGCTTTCAAGGATTAGAACCTAGCTTCTGGTGCCAGGCACGGTCAGTAGCTCATGCCTGTAATCCCAGTGGCTTGGGAGGAGGAGGCAGGAGAATCGCAAGTTCGAGACCAGAGGCAGTCTGCCTAACTTAGTGGGACCCTATCTCAAAAAGTAAAAAAAATGGGCTGGGGATGCAGCTCAGTGGTGCAGCACTTGCAAAGCATGCAGGCACAGGGCTCTGGGTTCAACCCCCAGTACTGCAAAATAACAACAACAACAAAAACAAAAACAAACAAACAAAAAACTAGCTTCTGGAACAACTTTCAGAAATATAAAAAGCATATTTGTTAGAATAAGTACACTTGATGGGTGGTAAATAATCTTAGAATGTTATTTATATTTTCTAGGTTCCTATGTTAACTGATTCTTACAGTCAACATTAAGGTACAGGCTGGAGCTTATTTGTTATGTAGCCATCAAAAGTCTTGTTGTTAATAATTAGTACCTTGTCACCTACAGAGAGGCTATGTAGATACAAAGGATCAGAACCAATTTCTACCCCAAGGGGTAAAAAACAATATACCAATAACACAGAAATATTAAGCAAACACAATTATCTAAATACTTTAACATAATGTTTTAAATTATTCAGTTTTATGAAAGAATGGCAAGAATGAGTACAACTGTCAGAACTTAATCCAGGTTA
Organism: Pedetes capensis; assembly: GCA_007922755.1. Lineage (NCBI taxonomy): Eukaryota > Metazoa > Chordata > Mammalia > Rodentia > Pedetidae > Pedetes > Pedetes capensis. The sequence continues at coordinate 50,325 of VMDO01008870.1, forward strand.
TTAACTCTACTGACTGTTCTTGTGTTGATAAGATCATACATTTAAAAAGCTAAGAGCTTCAGTTATTTACTTTCTTATTAGTAATGAAAAAATAGAAGACTATTCTCCAACTGTTTTTTTGTTTTGTGGACAATGTTAATCAGAATTAATGAATTTTTTTTTTCATTACTGAGGGGTTGAACCCAGGGCCTTAAGCATACTTTGCAAGTGCTCTACCACTGACCTGCACTCCCAGACCTTTTAAAGTTTTTTTTTTTTTTTTTTTTTTTTTTTTTTTTTTTTTTTTTTTTTTTTTTTTTTTTTTTTTTTTTTTTTTATCTTCAGGCAGGGTCTTGCAAAGTCATGCAGGCTGCCTTGAGCCTCGAACTTGCAATCCTCCTGCCTCAGCCTCCCAAGTTGCTGAGATTACAGGTGTGCACCACTGTGCTGGCAGTGTTCATGTTTCACTTCTAAAACAAAAAGCATAGAATTAATTGAGACCTTTGCATTGTGCACAATATGTCATGTGGCTTCTAAATGTATCTTCCATCTTTGGAGGCACTTGGGATGGAAATCTGGAGAGCTATCCCAGTGACTCCATTTTAGACTAAACAGATAAGGCAATGCATTTTTGTTTTCCAGATACAGAAAAGAAATATAAGGTATAATACTTTTAAGTTAGGTAAAATGCCAATAGATTTTTTCACTGAAGTATTTAACTCCTAAAAATTTAATTTAAAAGCTTTAATTACAGTAATACCATGTTCACAATTATTCGGCAAATCAGTTTTATGAAAAAAATTGTAAAGTACGAGACTAGAATTTATTTTGGTATAGATTTTACTAATTTAAAATAGGCAACTGTCAATGCATGTTTATACAAACTTATTTAAAGATAATTGATAATCTTAAAAAAGGGAAAGAAGTAATAATGAAAAAAAGAACAGAATGAAATACTACCATCTGCCAAGCTTGAGCATTGGCTGTGGAGGTTTAATCCATAAGCAGAACCACTTGTGTTAAGATGAATGATATGACCTTAATCATTTTAGTCTCTTTGAAGAAAATAAAAACAAAACAACAAACTTTATGTCTCTAAAGAAAAGCTACTTTTTGGTTACCTTAGTAAGCATTGTATGTTGTGCCCTAGTTCACATAATTCTTGAGTCCTATAGGTACAAAGGACACACATTTTTAGAAGAGGATCCAGCAAGTTATTTTTGAGGAAAGATGACATATTTCTTAAAATTTTTACTGTGGAAGTAATGGATGTGAGGGTCACTTGTATGTGAACCACACGAATCATTGACTGGGGCCTTATAAATGTCACCAAGGCCAACTGGTTGTCTGTATTCAAATTGTGTCCTCCAGTACTGAGGCCATCAGAGAGTTCTAAAAGGAGGAAAACATGTACAAACAACCCTGCTTTGTTATACTTCACAGTCAAATCTCAAGAAGTTTTCTTTCCTTCATTCACTCTAGTACATGTTGTCTAATCTTTACTAGGGTGTTGGGTAGAGTTGAGGTCTCTACCTGAGACAACAGATAACTTGCTGACCACTTTGTCATGACTTGTAAAATACAACTGTCTCACAGAAACTGCTCAACAAAGAATAGTGCTCCTGCTCTCTTCCAAATATTTTTCTGCTTGAAATAAATCATTTGCAAATAGCTCACCAGTGGTATAATGTCACCATCCGAAAGATTAGTTTTAAGTTACAATAACTGACATACTTGCACATCCTTATCATCCAGGTTTTTGCTTTTGCAACAATTAGGGCTGCTTATCCCACCTGACCACCACAATTCTAAAATAGTGTCTACATATACTCATTAGTCCATTCAGGGCACCAAGCAAAAGAATACTCTTAATTATTGTGGCTGCCTCTGACTAGGTTGGTATGGGGGTGGTAGATAGAGAGAGAAAGGTGATGGCTCAATAAGTAGGCATTAGAGCAGCCAGGAACCTGTAAACTTTCAGTACCTTGATAATATATGAAAAGGCCACACAGTTACATGAGCAATTGCAAAGACTTAGAAAATTAAACAAAGGAGGATGCAACTACAAAGGAAATCTGTTATATTTTAAACCAGGACTTTTACAAATGTAAAATGAGAAATCTTGGATTAGAATGGGCTGTTGCAGCTTACTGTGAGACATCAATTTTTTTTTTAATTGAATGAAGATGGTTTTAGGAGGAACTTGCTGAATTAACATGCTTTTCTTTGCAAGAAAAAAATATTTTACTCATCAGCTCACATGGAAATGGAAAAATCATGGAAATGGTAGGGATGACTACTGCTAGATTCATGTCTTTTCAACTTCCCCACCAAAGAGAAGGCTCTTACTCTGCCTAACTCTGAAAAGCCCCTGCTTTACTTGAGTCAGAAATCCCTCCCTAGCAGTACTTCTCAAACTTTAATGTACTTAAAGCAACTGGAGATTTTTTTTTAAAAATGCACATTCTGATTATGAAGATTGGGGAAGTTTGGAATAAAGTCTGAGATTTGGCATTTCTAACAAGCTCTCAAATGTGGCTGGTGGTGCTGATCCTCAGAATTTAAAACATAATCCTGAAACTACTGCCATAGTTTCCGATTTTAATTGTCATGGAATAGAGTCTAGATACTTGGAGTTTTAAATCTTCCCCAGGCAATGTTTGTGAACCACTGTTTTAAAGCAAGACATTTCAAAATTTCCAGAACAGCAAAAGGCTCAACTGAAGTACATGATAAAAAACAAAACAAAACAAAACTTCCCAGGCACCTTCCTAGACTGACTGCATCTGAATCTCCTGGAGAAGGAGTAATAAAAATGGTATTAACAAATTTTTCAGCATCCACCAAGTTTGATAAACATTACTCTAAAGTAGTTATTGAGAACAGGGAGGAGAGCTGTCACTTACTTTGGTGTTCTAGGATAGCAGTGTCATGCAGAATTCAACTTAAGACCTCATTCAAAAAGGGTCAATGTAGAGGAAAATTGGTTCTTCAAAAGGATAGGGAAGTGTGACTCGTCATTCTGGGAATTACTATGAGTTAGCCTGCCTCTTTACTTGTACATACTTAAGTTACTTTCCAAAGCAAGTTTTTCAAAAACTGTATATTTAGTTAATTTTGCAGATGGTACTGTGATATTTTTTATTTTAAAATATGTATTTAATGTGTGTACCTAACCCTTTATATCCTATATGTACATATATAAAATGATATGTTTATATATGTATAATTGTAACCATCACTTTTTAAATGAATTTTGAGTTCCTAAAGGACAGACTTGTTAAAATTTTTTTCTTAAGAAATATCGAATTTTCCTGAATTAATTTAACAAAAAGATGATTCCATTTTAATTGGTACATATTTAAAAAGCTGTTTTTCTTAAAACAGTTGTATTTAGGTGTATTTTCTAAGATGTTGTATGTAATTCATAAAATGTTTTTGTAATGATCTATGAAGCCAAACATTTGCCAGATGTGCAAAGAACAAAGATTGTTCTCTGCATTTCCATACACTGCATTTCCATCAGAATACACTGCATTTCCATCAGAATTGAATGGAAATTTAAGACGTCTCAATTATAAGATACTGTTTTAACATGTTGATACAGAGTTAGATAAGCATTGCCATTAAAATTATTTTAAGTGTGAATAAAGCCATTTCAATGTACCTATTTTTAAAATATTTACTTTTCATGTTGTGTTAACCACATATTAAGCACTGAAAATACAGATGTCTTCAACTTATAATTTGAAGATTGATTTTTTTGACTTAACAACAGTGCAAAAGTGATGCACATTTAGTAGCAACCATAGTTGGAATTTTCAGTTTGGATCTTTTCCCTAGCTAGTGATAGGTGGTACCATACTCTCTGCTTATGCTGGGCTGCAGCATCCCGCTAGCCTCACAACCCTGGAGTGAACAATCAATGCTTTGCTGGGTACTACATTACTAGCATATTTTGGGGATGTTGTATTTTTGTTTTCACATCCTGCCATGTCTACAAAGTGTCCATCTATGTCTCTTGTCTCTGTACAACCACACTGTTTGTCACTTTCAGTACAGTATTCAGTAAATGACATGAGACATTGAATGTTGTGCTTGCTTGTTATGTGCCGTTGAGTCGTGTGCAACTCATAGCAACCCTCATAGGGTTTTCCATGGCTGATTGTTTCAGGATTGCTGTGAGAGTGGATTGCCACATCCTTCTCCCATTTTTGTGGTGCCGGAAATTGAACCTCAGAGACTGCAGAGCAGTGCTCTACCAACTGAGCTAAATCCCAGCCGGAAACATTGAATATTTTATTCTAAAATAGGTTTTGTGTTAGATGATATTGCCTAACTGTAGGCGAATATATATGTTCTCAGCACGTTTAAGGTAACTGGGCTAAGCTATGATGTTCAGTAGGTCAAGGGTGTTCTATACATTTTTGACATGATATTTATTGGGATATAACCCCATTGTAAGGCAAAAAGCATCTACGATTACTTCTCCTTTTTATTTGTTTTGTTTTTTCCAGATCTCATTCGGAAAATGGCCTCTGAGAAGTTTGTGAAAGCCAATATATATGCCCAAATATCACACAAAAAAAAAAAAGAAGAAAACACAATGAAGAAAACTTTATGGAAATTTAAAGGGTTAAGAGGGAAAATGTTTATTATTTATAGTAAAAAATAATAATGCACATTTTGTGTTTCTTGGAAGAAGAAAATAATTGGTCATAGAGAATATAACTTCTAAAATCTTATTATACTTTTCTTGCTCATGTACATATGTAGGTCCTGGAGTGATTTCATTTTTCTTTCCTCCTCCCCCTCTTTGCTTTTTATGCATGAAGTTTGGGTGGGAAGAATCTACCTTCTCACTATTATTACCTAGTGGAAAATTAGAACACTAGCCCTTTAAAGTATGAACGAGAGCAAGTAATTACACCCTTGGTTTTACTTTTCATTAAAATATCTATGAAATATAAAAAGCACAGAAGAGTCAATTTAGGGTTATGATTATCTATACATAGATGCAATTGACAAGCCTACATATAGAATAAATTACAAAATTTTGGCATGCAATTAGATTCAAAGTACTCCTGTACCAAAATACATGGTGTCATGTTCTAAGCATACAATTATGAGATTGAGGTAAATTTACAATATTGAAATTTGGATAAAAGTTCTTCATTGAAATGAAAAATTACAAATTGACAGATAGCTGAGTATTTTAATGTTGATTTCAATGAGTGTATCTGATGGTTTACATTTATTCTGTATTTAAGCATCTTCTTTTCCTTGCTTTCTTACTAGGTTTCCTTAAAAACTTATGAAGAGATGAGTTTTATTTTTTTCCTGCTTATCATGCAGCCTCTACTTAAGGGTTACCATACAAAATCAGGTGAGTAAAAGAGCTATCCAATTTTTGAGACATGGAGCAGATAAATATAGTTAGAACCAAGTTAATGTCCAAAGTTAATGTCCAAGTTAATGTCCAAAGCAATTGGTAAGTAATTTTTTCCAGTGAGGTATTAGATAATGCTTGATTAAGGAAAACAAAACAGAATAAGAACACTGGAAACCTGACAGAAACTCTCCTCTTTGCATGTATTGTACCTGCTTTGTTCAATAAAAATGATACCATATCCATACTTTTAGGTTTCCCATGAATACTCTTAGATTGTTCTACCACAAAGTAAATTTGATATTGAAGACAAATCCAACAACTTCAATCTTAGAGAAAATGATTAAAACAGGAACAAATAAGTGTGCTAAAAGTAAATAGTCTTCCTAAATTTATCACATTAAATAGAAGAATCTGACACTGGAGCTGAGTAGCTGAAATACAACATTTTTGTTATTGGTGTTTGTACTATTGATACTTTCTAGGTTTATTTTTCATTCCTGTAGCTACTTTTGTTCCACTATGTGAATGATAGAATTAAAAAGACTCATGTGTGCTCCTTTAACAGATTATGCCAGTTTTATTTTAAATTCTAGTTATAAAGTTTAAGCATCATTATTGGAATATATTTGGTGTATGAACTATGTGAAAATTATATTTATAAAGGCCAGTTGGATATTTGGGAGAAAATCTTGATATGGTTAATTTTCTGTCAAATTATTTGTAGGTGAGACTAATTATAACTGACCGCAAACACTAGTTAACCTCTACATGTATCTTACCCACAGGTTATATAGCAAGAGTATTTCCTATGTAAATTATGTTTATAATACCTTATATCTAATATATTATGTAATTATTATGTAATGACTATTGCATAGGTGGGCTGGGATTTAGCTCAATTGGTAGAGTGCTGTGCTGCAGTCTCTGAGGTCCCGAGTTCAATTCCCAGCACTGCAAAAATGGGAGAAGGACCTGGCAATCCACTCCCAAGGCAATCCCAAAACAGTCAGCCATTGAAAACCCTATGAGGGTCGCTATGAGTCAGATACCGACTCGACGGCAACAAACAACAACAACAACATTGTATAGGTGGTGGTGGTGTTAGATTCCACCAAGCTGGTATCCAACTCATAGTGACCCTATGTACAACAGTATTGTCAGTGCTTCTCTGCTATTCATAGGGTTTTCAATGGCAGGTTGTTTTTTGGGAGTGGGTTGCCCGGTCCTTCTCCTAAGCCTACGGCATCTGGTGTTCACAGTTGTTTACTCATCCAAGTACTAACCAGGCCTGACCCTGCTTAGCTTCCAAGATCTAACAGGATCAGACGCCACAGTGATAAGGCTGCAGGCTGTTGCATAGTAGTATATGTAATAAATTAGTATGTATTATGTTATAGGTTAAAAATAAAGTGTTCACATTAGGCACCTGGTACTTTTTTATGATTCCTTGCTTCTCCCTCTCCCTGCCAATATTGTAGGTTTCAATCCAGGCACCCAGTCTAGGCACCCAGTCCTGCTCTGCCCTATTTCTTGGGGTGGGGGGACAGGGTCTTACTAAGTCATACAGGCTTGCTCTGGCCTCGAAATTGAGATCTTTCTGTATCAGCTTCCCACATTGTTGGTTTTACAAGCATACACTACAGCACCGGCTGATTCCCTGCCTTGATTGTATTTCACATCAACAGACCAAGAGAGTATTTCTACTCTGTGTTTTCATTTTATAACTATAGACACATATAAATAATATGCTCATGTGTGGGGAAGGCAATTTATTGAAGATAGCTATAAATGTATATTGACATGACGCATTCTTATAACTTCCCCTTTTCTACACTAAAGAATTCTTAGCTATAGTTAACTTCTTTAGGCTCACACAAGTTGTGTATTACATGACAAAAGCAGCCATTTTTTTCTGACCATAGGGGTGTATACAGAACTCATTGTCTAAATACATTTCACTCTTATTGTCAACTCTTAACAATAATGAATATTTAACTACTCAATTATTTTTTATTATTTTTGTTTTTTGCCATACTGGGGATTGAACCCAGGGTCTGGCCCATGTAAGGCAAGTGCTCTACTACTGAATTACATCCCTGTGGAAGGGCATTGGGTTAATAAGGTGAGTGTTGCAGAAGTGCTCCTGGTGCTGAGTCTTTCCTGATATATATATATATATATATATATATATATATATATATACATATATATGTATATATATGTATCTGGATATATGTATATATATATGTGTATATATATATGTGTGTTTGTATTATATATTTCCATATATACACATATTTGTGTATATATATATGTTTATATATTTCCTGATATATATATTTCCAACATATATTTCTATTTCTATATATTTCTCATTCTCACAGAGGATACTGATGTGCTAGCAGCAGTACTGCATGAGGAAAACATTTCTATTATTTCTATTATTTCTGGGAAATTGGATAATTATGTGGGCTACTTATGTTCATAATCTTTACAATATCATTATTATTCCATAAGATGGGAGTTGTTTGTATCCCTCATTTATTTGCCAACTACATACCACATGCTACTCATGTGCTCTGGTATTAACAATAGCATTTAAAAGTATATTAATTTTTTATGTGTCTAATTTTTTTGAAATAAGCTTTGCTACTTCTATTTTTATTTCCTACTAATATTAATATTTAAAAATCTGGCTTCATTGAGGTATAGTTAACAAGTAAAATGGTATGTTTTAAATATGTATAATGTGACAACTTGATACACATATATATTGTGAAGTGATTGGCACAATCCCATCTACCACTTAGTTAAAACTTTTTTGTTTTGTTGTTTTGTTTTGTAGTGAGAATAATTAAGCTCTGATGTCTTAGCATAATTTCAAGTGTATAATGCAGTATCAGTAACTATAGTCATTATGTTGAACATTATAACCCAAGAACTTATTTTTCTTATAATTAAAGATTCGTATTATTTGACCAAAATCTCCCCAGCTACCTTCACCTCCACTTTTGGAGATCACCATTCTATTCTTTGTTTCTGGAAGTCTAACATTTTGATTCTACAAATGAGTGAGATCATAGATTATTTTAGGTTTTCTTTGGGTTTATATATATATTTTTAGGACTGAATTGTATTCCATGGTGTATATATACCACATTTTCTCTACCCATTCATCAGTTGATGGACTCTTAAGCTATTCTATGTTTCCCTATCGTGAATACAGTGAATGTAGGTGTGTCTTCAACATACTGTTTTTCCCCCCTTTGGATATAAACTTAGAAGTTGTTGTTGTTGTTAGGTGCCA
>VMDO01008870.1:59102-81078 GCA_007922755.1 Pedetes capensis
GTATCCGACTCATAGCGACCCTCTGTACAACAGGGGAAACACTATTGTCAGTGCTTCTCTGCTGTTCATAGGGTTTTCAATGGCAGGTTGATTTTTGGGAGGGGGTTGCCAGGTCCTTCTCCCAAGCCTACAGCTTCTGGTGTTCCCAGGCGGTCTCCCATCCAGGTACTAACCAGGCCCGACCCTGCTTAGCTTCCGACACCTGAAGAGATCAGATGCCACAGGGCTACAGCTGCAGGCTAAACTTAGAAGTAGGATAGCTGAAACATATAGTGATTTTTTTTCTTTTGAGACAAGACCTTCCAATATAGTCCAAGTTAACTTTAAACTCATTGTGGAGCCTGGGATGGCTTTCAATTTGCAATCCTACTGCCTCAGCTTCCACAGTGGGATTACAGATGCCACCATACCCAGCTTTAGTAGTTGTATTTTTCATTACTGTTTTGAAAAATCTCATACTGTTTTCCTTAATGGATATTCCCATAATGTAAACAATGTAAAAGTACATTTCCTATTAAAAATTTTAAAGGGAAATTTCCTCCAAATATTCTTTATTGCCTTTGTTCTTCTGTGCTTTTATGTTGAAGTACTGTCTTGAACTCATGTTAATGGTTTGGAAACAGAATTGAAACTCAACATTTGCTTTTGCATCACCATATTGTCTAGAGAGATGTCACATTAAGTATGGCTAAATTTAACTGAACATATTTTTAATATCTAATTTCCAATTTTTCCTAAAAGGGAAATAGATCTAATGAACAGATTACTGTTGCAGTCTTTCTAAGCTTTTCAAACCTATATTTTTCATTTTTGATTCTTATTTACCATTTTTCTGCATATAATTTTGATGTTAAAACTCTTAACGTCCAATTGCCTACTTTTAAATGTATTCATATAATCAGAAAGATAACAGTCATACCAGCATGGCGCAAATTCTACAAGAGTCGTAAAATGAAATATATGTCTCTGAAAGGAAAAATCAATGTTTAAATGGGAACATGTGTAGATAATGCTTGTCTGATGATTTGTTTGGCCATGACCTGGTTTAAATTGTAAATGTCCCTTAGAAGGCCAGTGTTTCTATTCTTCCTATACCTTTTTTTAAACTTATCATCTCTTTCGTTTGTCCTTGACATTACAAAACTTTGTACCTTGTTGCTCCTAATGTCCTGCTATTCCAACTGACTGTGAGTAGAAATATTAAAATATGGAGCACAAATATACACAGACCAATTAGGAAGATATTGCTTGTATATTGTATCTTTATTTTTGTTTCTGTAGCATGCTTTGTCAGAGCCATTTAGTTCATGCCATGTCTGTAATAACAGCATCAGCATATCAATATTCCTTTCAAATAAGCCCAGATCTAATCAGACAACATAACTGAGAATGTAGGGAGTCTGCCGAGTAATTAAATCACTCACTGGTGCTAAAATCTTTAAAATTCAATTATCCTTGTCATTGGAAATACAATGCCAGTTATGATTAACTTTTTTTTATCTGTAGATGTTTAACATTATTTTTGTATTTTTAAAAATGACCTTATATTGTGGAGAGTTGTCTACTGTAGATCATTCTTCTCATGGTGATTTTTAGGATATTGTTGGCTGTCCGACTTCCACAGGGATATGTGTGAGTTTCCTTTTCTATACAGAAAGCATACAAACAATTTAAGTCTGATTCTAGAAAATACAGGATATAGAGCAGTGAACAGGGAGGCCTTTTGTTTTCAAACAATGTCAATAGTAAATGCTATTGATTCTCTTTGGTACTCTCTTCCTTTTTCTTGGAGTTTTAAAGTCACTAGATTGGAGGTTCAATATTCTTCAGAAGAGAAAGCTAGTTCTAAGAAATATTTCAAATTCATTTATCTACCAAATCTACCGTGTATGTATCATGTATTGTGACAATATTGGACAGAGGGTATAGACCAAACTCTGAATTATCTTTATGTATATGACAGTCACATAGAAGATTTAGACATTAATCACTACCTGAGATTTCGAATGAGTGCTTTGAGTGAAGTAATTGATTCTTGTGGAGGTGGGAGAGTTGAGCCATCTGAGATCAGGAAATGTTTCCTAAGGAATTATAGAAGATAAAATTTCTCTAGCCATTCTGTGGCTAGAGAAGAGCAGATATAAAGGTTTTAACATAAGAATTTGATCCCATATGAGAAACAAAATGAAATGATAAAATCCAAACGTTACCAAAAGAAATAACATTTTTATTTCAATACCAATTTTTAGGATTTCTTAAAAGAATCATAAAAGGAAGAAGCTTATTAGTTTTCATAAGCTTTCAATTGCAGTATCACATATCCACTTGTAAAAGCCTTGTAAATATTCATTTCATTCATGTGCTACATCAACCTGAATCAATTTAGTAAACTTTTGAAAAGTTTCAAACTACCTTATTACTTTGACTTTGCTAGTCATTAAAGTGCATTTTGACTCCCATACTTAGCAGTCTAAAGTTGGACTCTTAACAGCTTGTCATATATGTCAATTGACTTATTGTTCTTATTAGTTGTCATCAAGTTGGTGTCCTACACCAACAGGTACACCTACATACAACAGGTGAAACAGTATTGTTAGTGCTTCTCTCCTATTCATAGGGTTTTCAGTGGCTGATTGATTTTTGGGAGTAGGTTGCCAGGTCCCTTCTCCCAAGCCTACAGCATCTGGTGTTCCTAGGCAGTCTCCCACCCAAGTACTAACCAGGCCTGACCCTGCTTAGCTTCTGAGATCTGATGGGATTGGATGCCGCAGATACTTCAATCTATGGCAAACTAAAAGTGAACTCAGTTTTATCCATTAGATTTGTTCAAGAATTTGTCATCAAAATAAAGTGAGAAAGTTCAGTCTCCATTTCCTTACATACTCTCTCTAGTTCCTTCTCTTGCATTGTCTTCTGATAAGTATTCCAACCCACCATTGCCCTGTGTTTTCATGTAGCATCTCTACTTTCTTTAGTCTGCTACTTATTTTGACTGTGTTCTGTTAGCTTCCCATATCATTCCTTCTGAATATTTCCAATTTTTTTTCTTGTCCATGCATCATGGCAGTTCATGGACTATGCTAGATGTTTAACAAATATACCCACCTCTTATTCTAGCAATTTCAGTGAAAACTATTTATTCTTTCTTCATCTTTTGGTATGCTCCATGAAATCAGAGGGTTTTGTTTGTGTTTCTGCTTTCTATCTACTTAGAATAGTATCTGGGATATAGCAAACTCTTAAAAAATCCCCATCAGGTAAATAAATGATTGATTAATATTCATATTATCTGAAGCATTGGATATGAATTCAGAAAACTTAAATTTTTTGGCAGTATAATAGAGTGATTTTAAAAATGTTTTAAGGCAAAAGCTAAAATGATATACACTTTACTTTCAAATACTTTCCTATTATCTAGCAAAATATATGTAGTGCAACTCTTTAATACCATGTATAGTGGAGGTTACTGTTGAGTAATTCAAATATACATGAATAAATAAAATTTCCATTCAAGATTAGATTGCTGTGAGATCCCTAAGTGATTATATTTACTGATGATGTTGGTTGGCTATGGTTCAAATACAAAATATCAGTGTTATTAAATGTACTTGTTGGCATTTAATCTGTTAATTATCATTTAAAGAGAAAGTCCTTGACATTTCAAGAGTTGTTTCTGAACATTGCTACAAGATTGTGCTACACTTCTTTTCCTTAGAAAAAGTCACATAAGCCTATGACAGCAGAAATTGAATAAATATTCTCATTTAAATAGGATAACTTCCTAGGGAATGACAGCCCATACTGATAAAAAGCAGGCCAGGAAAGCCTGTGGCATGAGAGTCACTCACTTGTAGTTTGGTATGCAGTCTTTGGGAGAATGCAATCAGAATGACAACTACAATGTCTGAGATAGTGATTGATTAGCAAGAAGGTCTAGGCTGTTTAGTTCAAGCTCTCATCTACAAACTGGTGAAGCAGAATGATTCCTTGCACAAATCACACTCTGATATCTCAGTTTTCTTCATGGAGTTATAGCCACTGCAAAATACATTCTCAAGTATAGGCTTAGACAAAACCTCTTCCAATTAAAGCAACTCTTTGCTGTAGAAATGCAATCTGTTCAATAAAAATACTCTAAGGGAGATATAAGTCAGTTGCAAATATAAGGAACTTATTTAGATTCTGATTCAATTAAAATATATTACAAAAATAAGATAATTAGGGCAATTTGAATACTGAACAGATTTTGATAGCAAGAAATCAGTGTTTTTTATGTAGATAACATTGCTGCTATGTTTTAAAAATGATGCATTTGTTTAGAGGTTCATATGGTCATATTTGTAAATAAAGTGTTATAATATCTGGAATTGGTTTCACAGTGATCCAATTGGGATATGCAGGGAGTGAGAGTAGATGAAAATGAAATAAGATTTACATTAAGGTGATAATCATTAAAGTTGTGTGATATGTTCATGAGGTTTACCATAGTATTCTTTCTTCTTTTTTATATATTTTACTTCTGCATAATGATAAAAAAAAAACCCAAAAGCAAAATCATACTACATGTGAAGTATAAAGTTAACAAGAAAAGTATGTGTTTCATGCTAAATTTAAGTAGAAATGTAATCATCCCACACAGCACTTTCTCTCCCTAACTTCTGTTGCATATAGTCACAGAACCAAATTTTGAAGCAAATATTTTTATATTTATTCTATAATTTTGTCTACTTGACCATGTATTATTTTCAGTAAAGGAGGCCACTTTCTCTAGTTTTTGTATTTCTTACACTATACAATAAGTATATACTTAATGTTGAAAATGTGCTGTTAATTTTGTTAATCATTTTTTAACTAGAAAAGTAAAATAGAATGGAAATTCCAATGGTCGGAGCATAGGATACAAATTAAAATTCAAAGCAATATCAGTGGGTGAATATATTCAGCAGATGAATTTTATGTTAGCAAACTACTCCAAATCGAGAAGTGATAAACAAAAATAGAACGATCATCTCAAAAAGATAGTAGTTGGTAAAGGAAAGAAATTTAAGCTGAGTAAGAGGAATTTGTTGATAGGGCCTAAAAATGATGAAAAATTACAACTGGAGAAATGAAAAAAAATACTTATTTAGTGTTTATTATACACCAGGTGGGCTGGGATTTAGCTCAGTTGGTAGAGCGCTGCACTGTAGTCTCTGAGGTCCCGAGTTCAATTCCCAGCACCACCAAAATGGGAGAAGGGCCTGGCAATCCACTCCCAAGGCAATCCCAAAACAGTCAGCCATTGAAAACCCTGTGAGGGTCACTATGAGTCGGATACTGACTCGATGGCACTTAACAACAACAACAATACACCAGGTACTATTACAAGAAATAAGTGTAAAATATCAAATTAAAAAAAATCACATCTTGAAGCGACTGAGGCCAGAATTTCTCCTGAGGCATCTGGCCCCTGAGTCTATGGACTCAGGAATAAATGCACAAATAGCTAAGGCAAATAAGAGCAAAGAAGATTGTATTGAGAAGATAACACAGCCTCTATATGAACAGATGTGGTCCCAACTTGGTAGCTGAGGTGGGCTGTTGTCTAGTGTTTTTATGGTCCTTTTCTTTGGGCTGGACTTTCTGAGGTAGCTTCAGCAGATCAGTCCTCCGTTAGGGGAAACCTGTATGTTGGCCCATTGAAATTATGGGCAGTTGCTCCTATTGTTTCTACCTAGAGATTTATTACTTAGCTGATTGCTGGCCAGGTCATGGGACTTGTTTTTCTTAGAAGAATGGAACTTGATCTGGTGACTGCTGACCAAGTTGTTATCTGTCTCCTTTTCATAAATGGAACTTAGGACAATGAGACTCATGTAGTTTTACTGAAACTTAGGCGACCTAAAATGTTACTTGGTGACCATCTTGGCTTAGTAGTTAGCCGTTTCTAGGCCCTGTTTCCCTGATCCTACCTGAAATCTACTAACTCCTATCAGAATCTCCTTTAAATTTATCAAATAGTTACATTTGAAAATGTGTTTTTTTCACAGGAAAGGAGTACAAACATTTAAATTAAAACACTTTAGAGAGTGATGTTTCATTTAGTAAATATATTCTAATTCTCTAAAATACACTTTCACTTATGTTGGTCCCAATTATGTGATATTTTCAAATTGTTACCACGCATGGAGAATTAACCTCAAAATTTTTAAGAAAAATACATATACTTCAATGAAATAGTAGAAATCTTAAATGAGAATTTTACATTTAAAATCTTAACATTATAGACAAATTTTATAAGTAAAACCCATACCCATTTCTTACGTTCAGTGTCATAAGTACAATTTTGCTATATACTGATTGTACATGCTTCCTATTTCATGCTGAAGCTGGCTTAGGTGGGGTTTGAGGGCTCATTTGTTCTGTTGATGCAGCAGAGAATTTTCATTTGAAAACTCCTTTTCAGAACGAAATATTATATTTCTCATTGCTGTTACAGATTTAATATCATTTTATCAGTCAGAAGGTCAGTCAGGAATTAACTGATACTTATTACCAGCTATTTCTTTTTTTTTAACTGGAAATTTTTAATGTACAACTTAATGAGTTTCATTATGACATGAGTTTCATTATGACATTTCCATATATGCATTTCATTGTACATTGCTCACATAACTTCTTATAATGATGTGAAGCATTCAGTTGCTAGCCTCTGAGAACCCATAGTCTAGTGTTGGGGGGGTCTCAATCAAACCTTCATTCTTTGATTCAAATTTGTTCTTAATCTACTGCCATACTGCTAGGGAATATCATCCTTTGATTTCAACAAGCCCTAAAGTTTATCTATTTTATATGTTCAATTGAATCATTTTTATATAGTCACAGAATGATACAACTGTTACCATAATTAAATTTTGACAGTTATTATACCCTAAAGAGACAATTATTATTCCCCAATCTCTAGTCTTGGACAACTCATAATCTATAGAATTCTGGACATTTCTTGGAAGTGAAATTATACAATAGGTAGTCTTTAGTGTCTGGCTCCTTTCACTTATTAAAATGTTGTAGCATATGTTTGTACTTCATTCCTTTCTGTGGCTGAATAATATTACATTGTATGGATAGTCCACATTTTATTCATCAGTGGATAGACATTGAGTTGTTTTCCCCTTTTGGACTATAACAAATAGTGTGGCTATGAGTATTCCTATAAAAGATTTTATGTGGACATGAGCTTTTATTTCTCTTGGCTGTCTAAGAGTGAAACAGCTGAGCCATTAAGGAATTTCATGCTTAACATTTTAAGAAACTGTCAAATTGATTTCCAAAATGGCTGATCAGACACGAGGGTGACATTTGTTGCCTCATCGATCAACAGGGTTGATTCTGTTTATCTGGCTGGCTAGGTGAGTACCTCCTTCTTCCTTCACTGCTTCATGTGTATCTCTCCTGAACCTTCATCTTGTGGAAAGGGATGACCTCCCCCACAGAGGACTGTATAGGGGTAGCTGCACTCTCCTTCTAGAACCTCCAAAGTAGCTCTCCAAATGGCTGCCTCATTTTATATTCCCACTGGCAAAAAATGAGAGTCTGAATTCTACAGATCTTTGTCAACACTTGTTATTATCTATTCTTTTTTATTATAGCCATTGTAATTTATATGAGGAGGTATTTTACTTGTTTTAATTAGTATTTCTCTATTGATGATGGGGGTTTGTGTTGCTCTGCAGTCTCTGAGGTCCTGAGTTTGTTTCCCAGCACCGCAAAAATGGGAGAAGGATGTAGCAATCCACTCCCAAGGTAATGCCAAAACAATCAGCCATTGAAAACCCTAGGAAGGTCGCTATGAGTTGGACATGACTCAAAGGCATGCATGCAACAACAACATTGATGATGTTGATCATATATTCATGAACATATTGAACATTTGTATCTCATTTGGAGAAATATCTATTAAAATTCTTACCCATTTAAAAAAGTTATTTATCTTTTAAAATTAGTACATTAGATTATAGATCAATTATTGGTTTACAGAAAAAGAAAGAGAGAAGATAGAAGCAGAAAAAAACAGAGTTCCTATCAATTATCTTTCCCACCCACTCACAGTTTCTTCTATTATCATCTTTGCTATGGAGCATTTGCTATCATTGATACATTATTAACAAATGTCCATAGTTTACATTAGGGTTTACTATTTGTGTTGTATGTTCTATGCATTTTTCCAAATGCATAATGTTGTGTATTCACCATTATAGGATCATTCAGAAAAGTTTCACTGCTGTAAAAGTCTCCTGTGCTTTACACATTCATCCTTGGCCTACTACTCCCCCAAATTCTGGGAACTACTCATCCTTCTATTGTCTCTATAGTTTTACCTTTTCAAGAATGTTATATAGGATGCTTTCCTTTTTATTTGTATTTTTATTTTCAACAACATTTGTAGTGCTCATGTATAAGTCATGTTTCTTTGTCAAAAGTATTTTTCAGGATTTTACTACTTTGATGCTATTATGAATGTTTTTTTTTAATTCATTTTATGATTTCTTATTGCTACTAAGAAGGAATAGAATTGATCTTGTATCCTGCAATCTTACTAAGGTTATTTCTTGAAAATAATAAATTTTTGTTAGTGAGTTGCTTCAGGTTTCCTATATAAGAGATTGTTTCATTAGCACACGGATAGTAATACTTTTTCTTCCCAATACAAATGTCATTTTTTTTTCCAGGGGAGTTGAACCCAGAGCCTCATACATGCTGGGCAAGTGCTCTACCACTGAGACATGCCCCAAGCCCCCTTTTTTATTTTTTACTTTGAGACAGAGTCTTGCTAAATTGTGCAGCGTGTCTCTGGCCTTGATCTTGCTATCATCCTGCCTCAGCCTCCCAAGGAGATGGGATTACAAGGCATGTGAAATGGTGATTGGTTCTGTTATGAATGTCTTCTACTTGATTCTTCTGTTTCAGTTGCCCTAGCTAGACCCTACAATTTATACTGAAAAAAAGCATTAAGAATGGATAGCATTATCTTTGCTTGACTTTATGGAGGAAGTATTCAGTCTTTCATCATGAGGGGACATAGTAGCTATGAGTTTTTATTTGACTTTCCTTATCAGGTTGAGGATATACTTTTATAGTTTGTTTGGTGTTTTTTTTATGAAGAATGAAGTATGAAGAATGCCAAATAGGATAAATGCACATGAAAATATAAATGCAGAAGCCCCAACAATATGATGTCCCAAATGCATATAATAGAAAGGTAAAAATATAGAAATTAAAAAATAAAAAGGACTGGGAAAAGTTATAGCATGCAAACACTAATCCTTGCAAAGTTGAAATAGCTCCATTTGTATCAAAGTAGGCCTCAGTTAAAGGAGCACTGGCAAACACATATGGATATTTATGATAAAAAGGTCAAATAAAAGACAAATGCCCAAGGTATGTGCACCTATTATCAAAAATTCAAAATACAGTTGGGCATGGTGGCACATGCCTGTAATCCCAGGACTCGGGAGGCGGAGGCAGGAAGATCACAAGTTCAAGACCAGAGGCCCTCTGTGTAACCTAGCAAGACACTGTCTCAAAAAAGGAAAAAAAAAAAAGCCAGATGTGGTGTCGCACACCTGTAATCCCAGTGGCTCAGGAGGCAGAGGTGGGAGGATTGCAAGTTCGAGACCAGAAGCAGTCTGTGTAATTTAGCGAGACCCTGTCTCAAAAAGTAAAAACAAACAAACAAACAAACAAAAAAAGGGTGGGGGCGCAGCTCAGTGGTCCAGCACTTGCAAAGCATGCAAGCGTGGGGCCCTAGGTTCAACCCCCAGTACCACAAACAAAACAAAACAAAACAAAAACAAAAACAAAAAACAAAAGAACTTCAAAATACATGAAGAAATGATAACATAATTGTAAAAAAATTTATCAAATATGGAAATATAGCTGGAATTCTCTTCTCCCTACTTGATAGAACAAGTACACAGAAAATCAGTGAGGTTAGAAAATATTTTAAAATAATATCAGACAACTTTAATTAATATTACTAGACCAGTTCACTTAACAATTTCAGAATATATATTATTTTGAATTGAGTGAAAGTGGGATATTCACATTCCTTTCTCAGCACGAGGGGGTTAAACCTAGAACCTTGTGCATACTTTCCAAACACTGTAGCACAAATTTGCACCCCTAGACCTTTTTTTGTTTCTTACCTTGAGACAGGGTCCCACTAAGTTGCACAGAATGCCTCTGGCTTTGAATTTGTGATCCTTCAGCCTCTGCCTCCAGAATTGATAGCATTACAGATGTGTGACACAGAACCTGGCTGATAATCACAATTTAGGCAATATTCTGGGCCATAAATATATTCTTAGTAAGTCAAAAAGGATTGACTTCAAAGAAAGCGCACTGTATAACAAACAAATTTAATTATAAATGAATAATCAAAACTTATCTAGAGTATTCCTACATATTTGAAAAGTTAAACAACATACTTCTAAACAAGTAATGGATCATCACAAGGGATGTTAGAAAAATTTGAATGGTAGCATAATATGTGGTTTATACCTCAAGCAATACTTGGATGAAAAAATATATAGTATTTTTTAAAAGGAGAATGGTCAAAATTAATGATCTAAGTTTCAAACTTAGAGGCTAGAAAAAAGTTACATTATACCTCAATTAAGTATAAGGTAATGAATAATAAGCAACAATACAATACCAAAATAATATATGATAGATAAAAATTTCTGGAACCAAACTTGCAATTGAAAAACAGAATTAACTAAATAATCTCTAGCTAGACTAAGGATGGGCTAGGTTTGGCTCAGTTTGTAGAGTGCTGCTTTGCAGTCTGTGAAGACCCAGGCTTGATCCCCAGCAATGCAAAAGTGGGAGAAGAAAATGGCAATCCACCCCTAAAGCAATTCCCCCAAAATCAGCCATTGAAAAGCCAATGAGGCTCACTGTAAGTCGGATCCAACTCTACAGCACCTAACAACAACAAGAAGACTGAGCACAAAGTAAAGAAAACCACTAAGCAGTGTCAGGAACAAAGGAAGCAGCATTACAGATCCTGGAGTAATAGGAGGACAATGATGGAAAGGCATACATAATTTAATATGAATAAATTTGATAAATTAAAAACCTTTTATTAAGACTGAAACAGTATGCCATAGGAAATCTAAATTACTTCATGTTCATTAAGGGAATGATTTCATAATGGGAAACCTTCCCCAAACTTTAACCTGAAGTTATAGAGTAACTTTTACAAGTCTTGCCTTCCTGTAGTAAGCAAAATAGAAAGTTTGAGAAATATAAAAGCAGCTATTTTCATGCTCATTATAGCAGCAGATGTGTGACTATGGTTACGGAAGAAAATAATCAACCAAGGTAAGAGTACAATTGTACATCCTATAATCCTACAGAAATTGATAAATAACAGGGGGAATGTTAAAAACTATTTGTCAAATAAATTTTAAAGCAGGTAAAATTTCAGATTCTTATGTTTTTATAGTTAGGTGCCATCAAGTCAGGTCCAACTCATAGTGACCTTATGTACAGCAGAATGAAACACTCCCTGATTCTGTGCCAGGCACACAATCTTATTCATGTTTAAGCTCATAGTGGTAGACACTTTGTCAATCCATCTAGTGGAGGGTTTTCCTTTTTATCATTGACCTGCCACTCTCCAAAACATGATGTCCTTCTCCAAGGACTGGTCCTTCCTGACTACATGTCCAAAATATGTAGGACACAGTCTAGCCATCCTTGCTTCCAAGGAACCTTCTGGTTGCACTTCTTCTAGGACAAATCTGTTGGTTCTTTTGGCAATTGATGGTATATTCAGTATTTGTCTCCAGCAACATAATTCAAAAGCCTCAATTCTTCTCCTGTCTCCTTTGCTCAGTGACCAACTTTCACAACAATATGATTTGATTGAAAATATGAGTCAGGCACACCTTTGTCTTCAATGTGACATTTTTACTTTCCAATACTTTAAAGAGATCTTTTGCCACAGCTTTTCCCAAAGCAATGCGTCTTTTGAATTCTTGACTGCTGCTTGCAATGGGTGTTGAGAACCAATTAAGCGAAATTATGGACGACCTCAATCTTTTCTCTATTTATTGCAAAGTTGCATACTTAAGGATTTTTGTTTTGTTGATGTTGAGTCACAATCTATACTGAAGGCTACGTTTTTGACCTTCATCAGTAAATGTTTCAAATCTTCTTCACTTTCAGCAAGCAGAGTTGTGTCATCAGCATAGTGCAAGTTGTTAATGAGTGTTCCTTCAATCATGATGCTGCATTCTTCTTCATAAAGTCCAGCTTCTCGATTATTTGCTCAGCATAGAAATTGAAGAGATATGGTGAAAGTATACAGCCCTGATGAACACATTTCTTGATTTTAAACCAAACAATATTTCCTTATTCTGTTGGAACGACTGCCTCCTAGTCCATGTACAGATTCCTCATGATTACAATGGTATTCCCATTCTTCACAGTGTTATTGACAATTTGTTATGGTCCACATGATCAAATGCCTTTGCATTGTCAATAAAACATAGATTGACATCTTTCTGATATTCTCTGCTTTGGGCTAATACCCATCTGACATCAGCAATGATGTCCCTGTTTCCATAATTTGTTATGATGCACACAGTCAAATGCCTTTGCATAGTCAATGAAATATAGATATACATCTGATATTTTCTGCTTTTGGCTAATCTCCATCTGACATCAGCAATGATGTCCTGGTTTGATAATTTCCACATTCAGATGGATCCCCTGTCTTGGGAATAGGCACAAATTTGGATCTCTTCCAGTCAGTTAGCCAGGTAGCTGTCTTCCAAATCTCTTGGCATAAACATGTGAGTGTCTGCAGTGTTTCATCTATTTGTTGAAACATCTATATTGGTATTCCATCAATTCCTGGCACCCTGTGTTTCACCAATTCCTTCAAGGCAGATTTTACTTTGTCCTCCAATACCATTGGCTCCTGATCATGTGCAACCTCTTGAAATGGTTGGTTATCTACCAACTCTTTTTTATATAATAACTCTTTGTATTCCTTCCATCTTCTTTTGATGTTTCCTGCATCATTTATTATTTTCCATGTAGAGTTTTTCACTATTGCCACTGGAAGCTTGAATTTTTTCTTCACTTCCTCAAGCTTGAGAAAAACAGAATGTGTTTTCCCTTTGGTATTCTGTGTCCAGCTCTTTGCACATGTCATTAAAATATTTGATTTTGTCTTCTTGAGCTGCCTTTTGAAATTTTATGTTTAGTTCTTTAATATCATAATGTCTTTCTTTATGTTAGCTGCCTGACATTTAAGGGCAAGTTTCAGAGTCTCTTTTGACATGTAATTTGTTCTTTTCTTTTTTCCTGTCTTTTTAATAACTTTTTGCTTTCCTCATGAATGATATCTTTGATGTCAAGCTACAATTTGCCTGGTCTTCTATCATTCATGTCTAATACGTTAAACCTGTTCTTGAGATGGTCTCTGAACTTAGGTGGGATATACTCAAGGTCATACCTTGGCTCTCATGTACTTGTTCTAATTTTCTTCAGCTTCAGTTTGAACTTGCATATGAGCAGTTGATGGTCTGATCCACAATCAGTACCTGGTCTTATTCTGACATTTGATATGGAGCTTTTCCATCATTTTATTCCACAAATGTATTCAATTTGGTTCTGTATGTTCCATCTAGTGAAGTCCATATGTATAGTGGCCATTTATGTTGGTGAAAAAATGTGTTTGCATTGAGAAGATCATTGGTCTGGCAAAATTCTATCTCCATGTGATCTCCAGCATTGATTCTGTCACCAATGCCATATTTTCCAACTACTGAGCCGTTTTTGTTTCCAACTTTCACATTACACTCACCAGTAATTATCAGTATGTCCTTATTGCATGTTTGATAGATTTCAGATTGCAGAAGCTGATAGAAATCTACCCTATCTTCACTTGTAGCCTTAGTTTTGGGTGCATAAATTTGAATAATAATCATAATAACTGGCCTTCCTTGTAGGTGTATGAATATTATTCTATCATTGACAACAATGTATTTCATGACACATCTTGAGATGTCCTTTTTAATGATATATGCAACCCCATTTCTGTTTAGTTTGTCATTCCCAGCATAGTAGACCATATGATTATCTGTCTCATAATGGCTCATGACAGTCCATTTTAGCTCACTGGTGCCTAGAATATCAATGTTCGTGTGCTCCATTTCTGTTTTAACTACCTCTAATTTTCCTACGCCTGCAGCTGCAGCCCTGTGGCATCCAATCCCATCAGATCTCGGGAGGTAAGCAGGGTCGGGCCTGGTTAGTACCTGGATGGGAGACCACCTGGGAACACCAGAAGCTGAAGGCTTGGCCGAAGGACCTGGCAACCCCCTCCCCAAAAATCAATCTGCCACTGAAAACCCTATGACGAGCAGAGAAGCACTGACAATAGTGTTTCCCCTGTTGTACAGAGGGTCACTATGAGTTGGATACCAACTCGATGGCACCTAACAACAACAACAATAATTTTCCTAGATTCATACTACATGCATCCCATGTTCTAATTATTAATGGATATTTACGGTTGTTTCTCCTCATTTTGAGTCATGCCATATCAGCAAATGGAGGTCTTGGGCACTTTACTCCATTTCTATCATTAAGGTAGACTCTACTTTGAGGAGATAATTCTTCCCTAGTAGTCTTTTGAGTCCCTTCCAACCTGGGGGCTCATTTTCCAGCACTATTTCTGACCCTGTTTCTCCCCTGTTCAGAGTCTCCAATGGTTATTTTGGAGTGGGTTGCCCAGTCCTACCCCCTAAAGTTTCTTATAAGATGCAGATAATATATGTTATAAAAAAGATTGAAATAATGACTTCTTTTTTTCTGTTCTTATCTTGATAGTATATTAAAATGCCCATTCAGTGTGAGAAGGAAGTGATATAGTAAAAGGCATTAAGTTTGGAAATGAAAAAAAAAACTGTTTCTACTTGCAGATTAAGTTTTTTCCTAACTTCCTCCACACCTTAGTAAATTACAATGCTTTGCATAAACTAGTAGGTCAATATGTAACTGTTAAATTTATAGTTTATGTGAGACTCCTTAATTTTACAACTAAAGGGGCTGATGGAAGATATTTTGGAAAAGGATCATATGAAATGTAATAATCAGAGCTTGAAAGGGAGCTATTTAAAAATTTATGTGGTAAATCAAGATTTTAAAAAATTATTTTCTTTACCAACTTTTTAATATTGCAGCCATTTGATTTTTATTGGTATACATTAATTGTACAAAATAGTGGGCTTCATTATGACAATTTCATATATGTACATGAGGTGCTTTGATTATGTTTGCCTCCCCTGTTATTCACACTTATCTCTCATTTTTTGCTGGTCTCCTTCCTATTCATTAATAGTTCTACTTTCATATCATTTTTCTTTTTTTCTTTTCTTTTCTTTCTTTATTTTCATTTTTTGATTCCAAATATGAGAGAAAATGTGTTACTTGTCTTTCTCAATCTGATTTATTTCTCATAGCATGATGATATCCAGTTCCATTGGTTTTCCTACAAATGACATGACTTCTTTTTTATTAATGGCTGAATAATACTCCACTGTGTATATATGCCACATTTTCTTCATCCATTCTTCCCTTCATGGGCACCCAGGCTGACTGTGTGACTTGGCTATTGAGACTAGTGCTTCAATAAACATGGGTGTGCAGTATATCTATTGTATGATGCATTTGATTCTTTTGGGTATACCCAAAGAGTGATATGGCTGGATCATATAGTAGTTCTACTTTTTTTTTTAAGGCGCTTTGATTTCTAAGAGTAATTTTTCCCTTAAAAGTCTGTAAGCAAAGTTAAGCACCATAGTCTTAAACCACTGATTTATATATTGTTGAAAAGTTTATCTATTCTCGGAAGATTAAACATAACCCAACAAATTTTTGAATAATGGCTAGAAATGAGCAGATTTCATCTTGATCTCCCCCCAAATGGTTTTTTTGTATGAGATCTCCTTGCTATATTCATATACATGTCTAGCTGAAGGAAAAATGTAATGATGAATATATATTTATGAGTAAAATCCATTGGCTATCCAAAGAAAAACCTCAAAATTATAAGGAAAACAAATCACTCAAATTTTATGAATATGATGAGTCTGAGTCATTTGCCTCAATAATGTATTAAATTGCAAAAGAACATTCTTTTGTTATATGTGTCAAGAATTTCCTTCTCATTTTACTGTCCATTCATGGCATTTAATAACAGAACATGCGCATTCCTTAGGACTGATATAAATTAATAATTTAAAATTGAATATACATACCTAGAACTGGTGAAGTAAATAACACCTGATGAAATAAATGATAAACTTGATAAAATCTTAAATTTTTTCTCTATGATTTTGCAAACAAACTGATAAAGACTTACATAATTTTTTTCTATGATTTTTTTGCAGGGGAGTAATTTAATAGGTGAACTCATTAAATAAATTTCTAGGATAACAAAATTGATTATTAATAGAATGAGAAGTAGAAAGATATTTTTAGTGTACCACAATTACCTAAATTACTTATATCAACTTGGTTCCAATATTGTATTATCTCTTTTGCACTAATTAACCTGATAGGTTTTGAAAGAATCAAGACATTAAGTAATAGAAATAAAAAACATTAAAAAATAAGAAATAAGAAAAATGTAATTTTGCCTTACATGAAAAGTCATACGTAAGTTAGGCATGCACTGCGAGACATCCTTATTTATCATGTTGGTACATATTATCGGTTAAATTAAACACTAACTGTTTAAAAAAACAACAACAACAATAGCAACAACATAAAAACCCAAAACACAAAAACAAAAAGCAAAGAATGGCTTGCATGACAAGAAAGGGACCTATCAGGGAAACATTGGAATTTTGGAGAAAAAGTAGTTAGTAGGTCATGTATGAAGAATTAATAATAGAATAAAGTACTGGAATAATTTCATTTTTCCAGAAGAATCAGGACACAGCACATAAATCTCAATATGTAACTTAATGGGTGCAGCATCCAATGTTTTGTGTTCTGTATTCACCCAGGTATTTCATATTTTTTTGTATCAAGAGACTGAGATACAATAAGTGGAAATTCTTATTTTATCTGAAATATTTACATCAGCATCATGTTCAGAATGACTGAAATATTTTAAAGGATGAAATTGCATTTTACTTTTCAGTTAAATACCATAATCATTTTCTAATTAATGGTGCAGTCTGAACTCCCATTTTACATATTAATATGTGGGGAATTACTTTAATTCTTATATTTTTCATTAGATTGTTAGCAATTACAATAATCATATATTTAAAATAGTTTGTTGTTTTTACCATATACAAGCACTCTCCTTTCTCTAACACAGAGCCATTTAATGGTACATTTTAAAATATTTAGCTGGATAAGTAACTAACTTTCCATTTTAAAGAGTCCTTTTTAAAATAAAGATGAAACAATAAAAGATAGTAATGACTGAACAAAACATCTTCTTAAAATGATTGTTACTCTTCCTTCATGTAAGAATTCAGAGGAAAATACATTAATTTAATCGACTACATAGATAATTTTTCTAAATAATAACACAGAGACAATTAGACTTACTCTTTTCAACAATGACTATTTATCATTGAAAATTATCAGACCTGGACTTTAGAGTTTTCTTAGAAGTGAACCTCTATACTCAAGAACATAAATTAAGTGTCCTCATGGAAAAGGCCCTGAGGATGCTATATTTCTCTCTTGGTCCTTCAACTGGCATGGCACCTAATGGACTCCTGCTATCTATGTTTTGCACCTTGAAGAAATAAGATTATTTATGCCAGCCTTGCAAATAAGTACACAACAATTTATCAGCACAGAATTGTTTTGTTAGCCTGCCTTATCTCATAATTTTGTCAGTTAATGAACAATAACTTGTTTTACCTCAGTAGTCTGGCATAAATCACGGGTTGTTCTCAACTAAAGTCAGTGGCATTGAAGGTGCTAGCATACAGTCTAGGCAAAGTAGAATAATATTAGCATTTATTTCATTTTTAAATGATATAAGCATTATGTCTATTATTTTGTTCTATTTTGACCTTTATAAAATACTCTTTTGATATGCAGTTTAATCTGACATATTGATCCCATGAATTTTTCCATCATCCTTCCCCAAACTCCATGAATGTTGAAATGAAAATAAATAATAAATAAAGAAATAGATTTCCAGTTTCCTGGCCAGCATGTAAAAAGGTGAAAGTCACCACTGCATTCTAAGAAGCAAAAGTTGAATACACTGAAAACTCAACAACTATTTTTAGATCTGTCAGAGAGGTGGGCATCATAGGGTAAAGCACCGTGTCCCTCTCCAAAATTGTTGTTAGGTGACTTTGAGTCAGGTCTGACTCATAAACACCCAATATACAGTAAAACAAAACACTACCTGACACTGTGTTATGCCTGCCACTATTGTCAGCACTTCTCTGCTATTTTGAAAGCTGATTGGTTTGCAAATGCCTAATCCTTCTCCTAAGGCTATAGGCAAATCCAGAGAACCACAGCATTTTGGAGCAGAAACTCTAATGAGTACAAACATCTATGGGAAACAGTGCTGACACTGGGAAATCTGAAACATAACTGATGAATTGCTGGGGCTTCCAGATGGATAAGACTGAGAAGTTAAAAAAAAAAAAAAAAAAAAGAACAAAACCAGCCAGGCATGGTGGCACATGTTTAGAATCCCGATGACTTTGGAGGCTGAGGCAGAAACATCATGACTTCAAGGTCAGAGGCAGCCTGAGCAATTTAGAAAGACCCTATCTCAAAGTTAAATAAAAAAGAAAGAAATAGAAAAGGGACTAGGAGTGCAGTTCAGGCTGGGGTTTGCCTCAATTGATAGAGTGCTGCTCTACAGTATCTGAAGCTCTGGGTTCAATCCCCAGAACACCCAAAACGGGAAAAGAACATGGCAATCCACTCCCGAAGCAATCCCAAAACAGTAAGCCATTGGAAAACCTTCATGTGGTTGTGAAACTGGATGTTGAATAGAAGAGACAGGAAAGGAATTGATGATTTTGAATTATGGTGGAAGTGAATATTGAATATATCACGGATTGCCAAGAGAACTAACAGATATGTCCTAGAAGAAGTGCAACCAGAGTGTTCCTTGGAAGCTAGGATGGAGAGACTATGTCTTATGTATTTTAGACATGTTGTCCGGAGGGACCAATCCCTGGAGAAGGACATGATGTTTTGGAGAGTGTCAGGTCAACCAAAAAAAAAAAAAAAAAAAAGGAAGACCCTCAACTAGATGGATTGACACAGTGCCTGCAACAATGGGCTTAAACATGAAAGATTGTGCACCTGGCACAGAATCGGGGAGTGCTTTGTTCTGTTGTTAGAGGGCTGCTATGAGTCAGACTTGACTTGACGGCACCTAACAACAATAACAATAGGTGTGCAATTCAGGTTGAAGGCCCTGGGTTCAATCCCCTTGTAGTGAAAACAAAACAAACACACCCCTAAAACCAGCAAGATCTAGTCATCAGGGATCCCCACATTTGTTTGAGTTTTTCTGTTAGGAGCCTATCAGCTTTCTCAAAGTGAATATTAGAGAAATATCCCTTCATGCTTCCAGCAGAGGGGGAGGAAAAAGAACCATTTGAAATATGCCAGAACATTCTTAACAGGTCTGTTCTTAACAGATCTCCCTTCAAGATAAACTATTGGACTGAAGACTAGCCTTTTGGGCTTTTCTCAGAGTCTTACTGACACATTGAAGAGGCATGTACAACTCAAGTCAGCTCCAGATTTCTATGTAGAGGAAGAGAATTACCCAATTACAGTCCCCAGTAGCTATCATGTCCCAATGAAAGGTAGGCAGGCATTGACAGTATGTGTGACATTCACAATCCAGAGATACAGGCTCATTGTTGTTGTTAGGTGCCCTGGAGTCGTGACCAACTCATAGCAACCCTCATAGGGTTTTCAATGGCAGATTGTTTTCGGGATTGCCTTGGGAGTCGGTTGCCACGTCCTTTTCCCATTTTTGCAGTGCTGGGAATAGAACTCGGAACCCCAGAGACTGCAGAGCAGCGCTCTTCCAAATGAACTAAATCCCAGCACAGGCTCATAGGACTACAAAATACTTTTCCTTTTCCCAGTACCTTATGTTAGTATAGGCCTATCACGGTAGTTCAATTTACCAGGATTTTACGCCTGGCTATCAAGAAAAAAATTTGTAGTACATAAAACAAGATGCAAAACATAGTTTTAAGAGAGAAACCAAGCATCAGAATTAGACTCAAGTACAGCAGGAATATTGGAATAATAAGATCAGGAACTGGTTTAGCTCAGTTGGTAGAGTGATGCACTGCACTCTGAGGATCTTGGTTTGATCCCCAGCATGGCAAAAACAGGAGAAAGACCTGGCAATCCACTCCCTAAGCAATTCAGAAGAAATCAACCATAAAAACCCTATGAGGGTCGCTATGAGTGGAATGGCCTTGAAGGCACCTAACAACAGCAACGATGATTTGGATGGTAAGAGCTCTAAAGAATAAATTAGAAAGCATACAAAAGCAGATGTTCACTATGAGCAGAGAGATGGAAATTCTAAGAAAGAACCAAAAAGAAGTGCTAGAAATCAAAAACAGTAACTGAAATGAAGATTGCCTGATGGGCTTATCGATAGACTGGAAACTACTGGGAAAAGAAACTCTGAGATTCAGGATATCTCATTAGAAACTGCTAAAATTTAAAAATAAGAGAGAATAAAGATGAGAAAAATAAACTCAGAACAGACTATCCAAGAACTATGGACAACCACAAAAGCTATAACATATATGGAATGGGATTACTGCAAGAGAAGAAATGACTGAGAAGTTACCAAAATTAATGTCATAAACCAAACCACCACATATAAAAGAAGCTCGGAAAACATTCAGAATAAATGCAGAAAACAAACAAAAAAATTGTACCTAGACATGTTGATTTCAAACTACAGAAAAATGTAAATAAAAATTCTGAAAGAAACAGAGGAAAATCACCTTATTTATAGTGGATAAAAGAAAAAAAGACATCTGAATTCTCATCAGAAACCATTCAAGTAAGAAAAGAGAGTGGCAAAAATATTTAAAATATTGAGACGAAACCCCCATTTACATGGAATTCTATAACTTGCAAAATTATCCTTTAACAGTGAAGGAGAAATAAAGACTCTCTGTTACAAACAAAGAAGCAATTTGTTGATAGGAGACTGCCCTTGCTGTTGTTGTTGTTGTTAGGAGCCCTTGAGTCATGTCTGACTCATAGCGACCCTCATAGGGTTTTCAATGGCTGATTGTTTCGGGATTGCCTTGGGAGTGGATTGCCACGTCCTTCTCCCATTTTTATGGGGCTGGGAATTGAACTCAGGACCTCAGAGACTGCAGAGCGGTGCTCTACCAACTGACCTAAATCCCAGCCCTTGCTAGAAATATTAAAAATATTCTTCAGAGGTATAGGAAGTGATAAAGACCCGGACCTTGGATCTGTATACATAAAGGAACAATATAGGAGATAACATAAGTAAAAGTAAATAATAACTCATTTTTCTTATTCTTTATTGACCTAACATACAATAGTTTGTTTAATAACAACAATATACTCCATTGTTGTTTTAGATGCCATTGAGTTGAGTCTAACTCATAGCCACCCTATGTATGACAGAAGGAAACACTCCCTGACACTGTGCCATGCCCTGCACTATGTCGGTTTTCTTCTGCTATTCATAGGGTTTTCAATGGCATACTGTTTCAGGATTGTATTGGGAGTAGGCTGCCAGGTGCTTCTCCCATTTATGCAGTGCTAGGGATAGAATTCAGGGCCTCAAACAGTGCAGTGCAGCACTCTACCCACTGAGCTAAACACTACAACCAATATATTCAATAGAGTTTGTATATATATATATATGTATATATATATATATATA